>JAOVYX010021933.1:0-15166 GCA_035668315.1 Drosera spatulata | reverse complement strand
TACGATAGTTTGAGCAAAGGGAGATGATGGCAGTGCCGAGCTCGATCTCCAAACACTTTCAGTAAGGCATGGCAAAAAATTTGATAGTTCGTAAACCAAGTACAATGTTCATCTTTGGTTGCATTCCGTTTATTCATATGTTCCACAGGGTAAATCCCAAATTCGTTTAAGTGCTTTTGTTAGGCTCTTGTTATGATGATTTCTCACCTAGCGTTGTTCATACGTGTTTAATAAATGTCCATTTCTTTACGCAAGGTCCATGTATCACATATACACAATCAGGTTATTCCTTCACGACGAATGTGCATTACGCTCATCAAGAACGAAGGTCCCGCTCCCCGGTGAGGGGGCGGGGGTCCAAGGGGGCAGCGCCCCCTGGCGGGAGTGCGAGGACAGCGTCCTCGTGAATTTTTTTTTTTTCTTTGACGTATGATGCTCCGGGGGATTCTGTCGTCAAGATAGAGCCCTCTGACATTTCGTCGAACACTTTCGCAACCAATCTATCTGCAGGTTTTTTTCATTGAGTGAGAAAATCTATGGTAGATCCATCTTCGATTTCATCAACATCCAACATATTCAAAGCGATTATGAGCTCAAAATCTCATATTCATCTCAAAATCCCAACAATAGTTCCTCACGGTTTTCAGTCGAATCATACTGGAATCTAGGTGAGCTCAATCTTCAAACACCTTTCTAAGATCTGTTATTTATGTATACCAAATGGATGGAACCATGTTTGGAACCATCTTTCACATGACTAAACGATCATATTTCATCATAAACAAGATCTCAACATGCACAAACAGAATCTAGTTCAGGAACGAAAGTAAACGTCTCGTACGGGTTAGATTACCTCAAATACTCGTCTTCCTTGATGTGTTCCTTATCCACTGCTTCCTGCTGTCTCTGCTGGTGCTGACCGCCGTCAACTGACACATCAAACCTTCTATCCCGTCGCTGTTGTGCTGTTGAATCTGAAGATGATGATGATGATGATAATGGTGCGAGGATGGTGGAAGTGTGGCCGAGATGCTGGTGGTAGGGTGATGCAGAGATGGAAATGGAGAGGTGGGAGAGAAAATGGGGAAAAGGATTGATGAGGAGATCTGAAGAGTGATGGAGATTTGATGAAGAGAAAAGTGCGGGATTCTTGGCGAGCTGGTTGGACGTGCGTGAAAATTTCTGGCCGCGTGATTGTGTACAGGAAATGGGGAAAAGGAATTCGGTGGGAGGGAGTTTGAATATTTTAAACTCGCTCCCTCGTTTGATTGTTATCAGTCTATTTTTATCTATATTTCGTTCTATTATTGTATCGAAAAATATGCCCACAAATAGGTAAAATTATTTCTGACTTAGTGACATTTGTTTCGTTGTAAATTTTGAATGTTTTCGGGATTGTATTTTATTAGCACAAATACGTGTATTATAACGTTACGTTATAACGTCGCACGTATGTTATATTTAACACGTGTATTTGTTAAACACATACGTTACACCAATATAACGTTATGTTTAACGTTACGTATTCGTTATATCATTCGTATTTTTAAATAGCGTTATATTTTATAGTATATTTAATATCAAAATTTCGGGATATTACAATTATATATTATGAAACATTCTCAACCATTCATTATTTTTATAAATAATTTTTTTTATAAATGAATCCAAATTATCCATCACTAATGATGAAGAATGTTTCATAACAAGTATTTAAATATTTTTTACAACACAAACATTTTATCGATTATTTATATATAAGGGGAAAAATTAAACCGGTCCACCCATGACATGGGACTACCCAAAAATCTATTTTTGGAATAAAATTTCGGTGACGATCAAATCTGTCCGGTCTCGATATGGAATGATCCGATTTTTGGTTCGGATCGGAATTTTGAAACACTTTTGGTCACTCCTACCCCTAGTTGTTTGTGTCCAAAAATTTAAGATTTTTTTGCTTCTTTTTTTGGGGTAAGAAAAGGTAGACTGTTTGGGCCGTACAACCTAACCGCACCACTGCAGGCTATTCAGGTCCACCCAAATCGCTTGGCGATTTCTATCTTGCGCTCGAGGGCTTTTTGCGAAGCATCGGGATTTGGGTCCAGTTGCTTCAACCCGGCGACCAATGCGACCCACCCAAAAGTGCGGCTGTCAGCGCAAGTTGTGGTATGAAACCCCTCTGCGAATATTTCGACATCTTAGTATGATAATATCTCTGTTCGATGATGATACGGACGATGCCGAGGAGGACAAGCAAATTGTTCTTGTTCGGAAGATGGATTCTCCAAGCGATTATTTTTTTATCGGACCATGTGCGTAACAGAGGTACGTAAATGTCTCTCATCTGTTTAGATAACCCTTTCATTGTAATTTTCTCACCCCAAATCATAGCCATTGATTTTTTATTTTTTATTTTTACAAATTAAATGGATCGAAATTAGTTTTTCACCTGGAAATAGATTATCGATCCTTTTACTAGATATTAACAAAGTGACTTTTATCTATAAATTCATATTTATATTGTGCTTCTAAGTCACTTGGACATAGATTATTGACCCTAAGTCACTTCGAAATATTGAGTAAATAATACTGAGTAAATAATACTTTCTCTGTTCCGTAAAAATTACACATTATAATCTATATTTATATATGTGTTAAATTTTTATTAAAAAATATTAAAAATATAATTTTGATAAAAAAAAACTTCATCCGTCCCATAATAACTACTAACATTTATTTTTTATGTCCCATAATAATTACAACACAATTTTATTTGAAAAGTTTTTATCTCAAAAACAATATAAAATCAATCTAACTCACTTACAGTACATCCCTCTATCTCCTCTCATAACTGCTATAGTAAATTTTATTATCATTAAAAAAATATTCTTTCCTCATCAAATTTTATAAAAATTCAAAACATACAAAATCTTATACCCTTTAATTTGTTACATTTATTACGGAATGGAGGGAGTATTAAAAATACAATTTATTATAACAACTGTTAGAGGAATTAGTGGATGTACGGTATCTGATTTGATGTTATTCCTTATCGAATTAAAAAATATTATAATTTTTATAGGATATTCAAATAAAATAAATATTATAATTTTTATGAGATGAAAAAAATATAAAACTAATGTTCGTGTTCATATTTGGCTCACAAGGTTAACAATGTGATTTGGAAATAAATTATTGATCCTTTTACTTGATATTAACAAAGTGACGTTTACCCAAGCTCGAACCTAACATTTCTCTAAACGAATAAGTCATGCCCGACTCGGTTCACTTAGGGCCGGAGCCAAGAGGGGGCTGGTGGAGGTCAGGACCCCTATAATTTATGACGTCTATATATATAATTAGAGGTACCTATCACCTATGTTACATATGCTGAAGTAGGTCAAATAATTGGGGCTTGAAGAGCTATATACCTTGCAGGAGATCAAATCTCTGCTGCTGTAGCTATTTTTACCATGTCTTTTGTATGCTTTCTTGTTCTTTATCCTAAATTGACTAATTTATGATTAAAAATTCTTTATCGATCCTCTAATAAACTAAATCTTTGTGTTACCTTATTTTAAAATAAATGCATTTTATCCAAAAAAAAATCTCTAATTGCACTTGTTATATTGTATTTCTCTTTCCTTATCTCGTTTAATTTCTATAACGTTTTGAATTTAATAAAGCCCTTATTATCTATGTTTTATTGATGTTTTGTTATCCTATATGTAGTTCTTATTCAATATTAGTTTTGTTTTTTTTTTCTTTAAAATAATCTTGATTGCCTTTCAAAAAAAAAAAAAAAAACCTCGATTGTCTAATTTGTTTTATATAAATGCATAATTGCACAGTTAACTTCTATGTCTTATCTTGTCTCGTTTAATTTCTATAACGTTTCGAATTTAATGTATTTCTTCACGTTTATGATCTATTGATTTCTTGTTATCCAAATTATTTAGTTTCTTATTCAATATTAGTTTTGTTTTTTTTCTTTTCTTAAAATAACCTTGATTGTCTAATTTTTTATATGAATGCATAATTTCATAGTTAATCAAAGAAAAGTCGCTTCGACGGTTTCTTTCTTTCAAAATAAGTTAAATTTCATGAATTATATTCACCTATATATGTAAGTTATTATTTTTTTTAAAAGACCATATTTATTGGAATATAAGTAAAGACAATTTAAAAAAAGGTCGCCCCCTTATCAAAAGTTTTTGGCTTCGCCCCTGGGTTCACTTATAGCCCTTGCTTATATGAATGACCTAGTTAAATAAACTCTAAACTCTGTACAAAAGAGCAAAATAAGTATCAGATATCAAATTTATAACATATCGAATCATCACTTTTTTTCGCATCTACAACTTCTCCCCAACTTATTTCCAAAAATCATACTCAACGAACTTCTTACAATGATATCTTAATACACATGTTACAAGTACATATGTGCATTGTAAGTTATCGGTCACAACCTTTTGATCATCACACTCCACCTTAACGGTTAATGATTGGCGCGCTCCTCAAGATAACGGTCTCAACCGTTAGGCCCGGCCCGAACCCGAACAAGGCCCCAAACTCGCACCCTTTCCCTGTAGTCGACTTCCCTTCCTTCACTGACCTCTTCCTCACCTCATCTAGGATAAACAGCACGCAGGCTCCGGTCAAGTTCCCGAACTCGCTCAGCACGTGGCGGCTCTCGTCCATCTTCCCTGCCTCGAGTTTCAGACTCTTCTCCACCATGTCGAGAATGGCTCTGCCTCCTGGATGCGTGACGTAGAACAGCGAGTTCCAGGCATCTGGCAGTTCGATGTTTAATGATGTTGTTGTGGATTCGAGGACTTGTTCGATGTTGTTGCCGATCAGGGAGGGGACGTTCTTGGAGAGGTGGAAGGTGAGGCCGCATTCCCTGGGGATGACAAGGGTGTCAAAAATCAAACGGAAACTTATTACCAATCATAATATGTAATGGGTTAATAAAGGGTCCGATTTAGGATATGAAACCTTATAAACTAATTAGCTCGGTTTGATTTAAAAACATTAATTGATTGATTGAAACAACTAACCGATTAAGTGAAACCGACTATCTGAATATGATTTGTTGATGTTTTCCAGTTTTTGTTTGGAACTGATTAACTAATGGAGTTTGGTTTCCATTTCACCATTTTAAAACGGAGCGGATTAAGAACGAAAATTAATTAATGAAAACTGAACGATTAATATCCTTACTTGAGATGCAGGGCCATGGCATCGTCGGAGTGAGGGACTAAGTACTGATTCGCGGAGATGATCTCGAACAGTGGCCTCTCGACGGAAGGTTCAATGTCGGCACCAATGATGAGTGCGGCAGCGCCATCACCGAAGAGGGACTGCCCGACAAGGGAGTCCATCGCGGTCCCCTCCTCGTGGGGCCCGCGGAAGAAGATGGCCGTTATCTCGGAACACACTAGTAGAACCCGGGCCCCGCGGTTGTTCTCGGCCAGGTCCTTGGCAACACGGAGAGATGTTCCGCCCGCGTAGCATCCCTGTTGGTAGATCATGAGGCGGTTGACCGTGGGCGAGAGGTCGAGAAGCTTAGCGAGGCGGTAGTCACAGCCAGGCATGTCTACGCCCGAGGTGGATGTGAAGATGAGGTGGGTGATCTTGGATTTGGGTTGGTTCCATTCGGCTATGGCTTTAAGAGCAGCTTCGTGACCCAGCCGAGGGGTTTCCTCGATCACTATTGCTTGGCGCTCGTCGAAGGATGCCTTGTCGAAGGTGGCGATGCTCGGGTGCTGTTTTAGGAGGTCTTCGTTTAGGTATGTGTGACGCTTCTTTATCGCCGTCTTTTCACCTGATTATGTGTAACATCACAACATGAAGGACATTAGTTTCAACATTGGGAGAGATTCCTGAGATGATTGATCTAGCCATATCAGATGGCACGAGGAGAGAAGTAACCATACAAATGCGCTTGAATTTCTCCTTCAGTTCTGTCAAGTGCTCGCTCTTGGTGACACGGAAGTAGTAATCTGGGAACTCATCTTGATAAAATACGTTAGGCGGAACAGCAGTGCCGATGGCCAAAATAGTAGCAACCCCATCGGCTCTCTGTGCCTCGCGCATCTTCTTCATGAATGCCATTGACATTATATGTTTCTCGAACTATATGAAGTTGTTTTTCTTGGATGTATATGTGATGAGAAATGGAGAAGTATGGATATGCAACCAGATGAGGCTAAGAGTACTTGTAATATCTTTGGATTTGAAAGTACGAGAGTGCTTGGCATGCAAAACGTTGAGTTGATGTAAGTCGTGAGTTATGCTTCAAGGTCTTATATAGGAGTCATTTTTTTGGGGTGAAGCATCACACCGCGGTCGATCGCGTTTGACTGGTCTGACACGTTCGACTGGTTCGATCGCGTTTGATGGAGACGTCTTCCACATTGAATGGATTAAAGCTATAGGAAATGTCTTTTTCGTCTCTTCCTTTTCCTCCCCTGTTTTGTAACTATGTATAGTGACAAATACTAGGAGTAACACTTATCCGGACTATGCGATCAAATGTTCGACACTTCTTGAAAGTATCATGATCAAACAATCTTTATGTATAGAAATATGATACTGCATACATTTCGGCATCCCAAACCTTGTACTTGACAGAATTATCGATTGATATGTCACGGTTTTCATCTCAGGATCATGTTCTTCGAGCTATCTTTTCTTCGGATGCTTAACAACAGACGTCATAAGTTTGAATCTCTTTGTTGGGATTTAACATCCGAGACAATCCTAGAATTATAATCCAGCAAGAAATCGATCAACTCATAAGCACAATGATAATAAGAAAGAATGAAAAACGACATCAAATTTACGTGGAAAAACCCTTAAGGGAAAAAAAAACCCACGGAAAGAGACAACTCACTAATCAAGCAGTGTATCGCTCTTGAAAACTCTAATTTTCTCTCCTTATTTTTCTACACAGTAAGAATATATTTATAGGGGACAAAAAGTCAAAAAATCAATGCAACCACTCTTCTATCGATATTTTGAGCGGTTTCTTCCGAGTATCGTTCAACGTAGAGAACATTCGTGTGAAAAGACGGATGAAGATACGCGACTAAACCATGTTGATGCTCGCATTTCACCAACTTAGCAGATAGAACAAATTGACCGAATATAATCTGAGTAATAAACTAACCAGTGGATGAGAAATTTATATGGAGCTACATTGTATATGGATTGTAATGTGATCTGTACTCTGGCTGGCAAAATATATTGAATCAAGGTCAATGAAGTTCATGGTGCTAGCTTTCGTGTGTCTCAATTCTCCTATGTTCTATCAAGCTCAACCACCCCTTATCGTACTAGATTGGAGTAAAAAAAATTTAGAAGGAATCCATCTAGTTTGATATAATCGCGGACGTGCGAACCACCAAAGCCTATATTTTCTTTTATTTTTTTTTCAGAAAAAAATCATCCATCTTCTTCGTTAGTCTAAGTTATACCTGCCAAAAGTTAAATAATACCTGGACAACTAGAAGATCTAGCATAACGTTTACTCGTTCAAACATTTCATCGTAGATTTAGCAATTTTCGAGTTCAAACATACCCTGATGACGAAAGCTCTATGTTTGCCGTTTGCGTTTCTGGTTGCTGTTCGGGCTGATTTACTCTTCAGCTGGTTATAGCTGATGGGAGATTTAAGTCTTGCAGGCATTCTTAAGGTACTCTCGTAGTTATCGAGGTAAGGATTATAATGCAAGGACAGGAGACTTAACAAGAGCTGAACGTGGAGGAAGTGAGCCAGTTAATCGCGATCAGGTGCTTGCAGCAGAAGCTGGATCGAGATGTTGCGCCGTTCCTTATTTCCTGTTTTCTGGGGTGTGATTGTGTGGGCTTGGTATTCTGTTATTGTAACTCCAATGAGCCGTGTTGTTGGATGGTTTCTGTGTTGCTGTTTAGTTGCACGCTAAGGTCTAGATAGAAATCCGTCGCATTAGCACTGTTGTTATCCACAGACGCACTGTACGTAGCGTTGATGTTGACAAGTTTTTTTGGACGCACTATTATTAACCGTACGACTCGTGTTACCATGATGACCCAGTGTTGGAAACGAGGACCGCCTGGGCTTTATGATGTTGGCTTGTGCGTACTGTTAGTGTGGAATAAGGTGTGCATTGCTCACAATCATAAAATTCAATGTGCATTGTCGTATAAAAAAGGCTACTGTTGTCTTCCGTGACGAAAGCGATGTCAGCGACTATGGTGTTGTTAGAATATGAGAATAGAGAGGATTTAGAAGATTGCATTTTGATTTGAAATAAATATATTTTCTTATTTTAATAAATATGATTAGATATTTGAGTTTTCTAGAACGTAAATTATGATTTGAGAACTTCTTCAAACAAAAAAAACTTGTATGATTTATTGATAAATAAAATTGATTTTGAGAAATTATTGATAATTCTCTCAAATACGTATGTTTTTTCGGTCTATTGATAATCCTGCAACAAATAGGTTAGCAAGATTCAAGTCCCAAACAACTTTTGTATAATATGATACATCGACGGTATCTCGGCTCGATACCTTGGCCGAATGGTCAAGTGGTGTATACAATTAGCTGACGAGCAAGTGAAGAGATGACAATAGTAAATTGCTAGCTAGACATGGGAACACGTTTACTATGTGTGAACGTCGGTTTCCGGGACTGAATTTAAGCCACGGAAAATTCGCACCATCGGATAGTACAGTTTGAGAAGTCATCTAGTTGATCCCCAATTAAAAAGAATTGAATAAAATATGATTTTCAAACAGAGTTCTGAACCTGAGAGCTTAATTAAGTGACGGAAAGGTCGCGTAATTGCTAACACCTGTCACCTCCGCAATAAATACGGTCTTTGCTTTCGACGGCTTCCTTTATTAGATAGTCTTGACTTCCAATTGTATTGTCACTTTGTGTATTCTGCAAAACAAGATAGAAAAAAATAACGAATATACAAATATTTTGACCGAATAGCTTAACGGTTGTCTATGTATTTATGGAGTTCAATATCAGATAGGAAAAAATAACGAATATACAAATATTTTGACCTAACAGTTTAACGGTTGCCTATATATTTGTGGAGTTCAATATCAGACCAAAAATAGTTCAGATTATGATTGAACTTTCTAATAAAGTTTCCTACATACCCTCGTTAGATCTTGAACCTTAGGAGGATCAGACCATGTGTAATTATGAAATTAAAAAAGTCTTCGTTGCTTTCGGTTTTAAGACTAGTTGATTCCTGATAAGATTAAATCGAACTCTAAAAGTCAACATAAGTTTTAATCCATATATTTTATGGATTTTTTGATTTTTATTTACATAGTGTGAATTTCATTGGTTTCTGTTTGATTTGATTCAGCTTATTCACCTAATTGTGAATTATGGTCAAAGTTGATTGTTTCCTTTTGTTTAAGGATTTTGTGGATTTTTTTCGTTTTTAGGTTAGCTAAATGTAAACTAAGATCAAATCTTAGGGTATCTAAGACAATCCAAAAATATGACCTTACATGTCATTTTCAAATTTGATTCAATTCCAGGTTTTCGATCAATTTATTTTCAACTGTCGACAGTTTCCTAACTGATTTTAGGTTGGGTCTAACTAAACATGAAAAATAATACAAGCATGAATCACACAAGCGCATGACAAGGATCGAGCAAACAAGTTCATTCACCTAAACATGAACTAACCAAAATGTGATCTAGATTGCTAACTGAGTTTAGCATGTTCACAAGTGATATCCTCCTAATTGAGGCATTTAAGATATGATGAATTATGGCTGTTGTGTTGGCCTAAATCAGCATAAGATGGGAGTTAGCTAACAGATTATGTGTACAAGGCCATGAGATGATTACTATGCTCACAAGAATACTTAATGAGAAAATTCTATCCACATTAGAGTTTGAAAAATTAATACACTTACATATATAGATCTTGGACCAGTGCTCTCATTAACAATTGGTTTTGAGATGCAAGCCCAGAAGTTAGGGCCCAGTAGTCTCAACATTTCAATGTCTGAAGCGTATTGAGAAAACTCTATCCATATTAAAATTTGAAAAATCAACACACTCACATATATAGATTATATGTCACTTCTTTCATTGTTAATTAATTTTAGAAATAAATCATGTTTCTACGGTACTACTATCATGCATTAGTACCATAGAAAGAATCATCCTCAGTAAAAGCAAAGGAAAATTCGTGGTAGAGAAACAAGTCATGTGAATATGATAACGCATGAATGCAAGGACGGACCTGCAACACATCATTGACCAGCAACCAAAGATAAAAACTGAACCGTCTACAGCTAACCTCGCGAACACAAACCCGATGTCGACAAAGGCCAATGACTCTGAAAATCATCCTCGGCACGGTCCAGCACACCAACGACCTGCTCAACGTCGTCCTAATCGAATGCCCTCATCACTGGATGATCGACGATTTATCGCCTTGAGATTCCTTCGCCGGGGACCGACTCAATGCCGCCGTCGAATATTTGGATTGCCGGAGGCTAAGGGAGCTCGAGATGAACCCCGTCGGAGTTGGTTTGTGAATTGCTCTCGAGATGAGCGAAGGGGGAAGGCAAACTTGCTCGAGGCTAGTCGAGCTCTGAGAGATGTCTCCAATGAAGCCGATCAAGAGGTGTTTATATAGTTGTTGAGATGACGGGTTGAAAGAGATCGAATCAATCTCGGCTTGGGAACAAAATCAAATCTCTTCACCAGGTCATAAATCAACTGCAAAACTTCCAAATGAAACTTCGTGACCGCGGGACTTGCGGAAGAAGGAAACGGAGGTGTCAGATATGGAGACTTTAATTTTAGGGATTTTTTGTTTATTTTTTCTGCTTCTTCTTCTTCTTATTATTTTTATGGATTTTGGACCAACGTTTTAGGTTAAGAATACAATTTGGGCCTATTGATTTTTTGGTGTCCATACTATGGGAATGATTATTCTGCATATTTCTTGTAACATAGAACTTCATGGCTGGTACCAAGATCTAACCCACAGAATTCAAGGAAAGCAAAGGTTTATCAATTAGAACAGGCGTTTACATAGACCAAAGATTTTTGTCGATAAAAAGAGCACAAGCATCATTGCATGATACAATAACGTGACTTCAACCTAACAAACTACATGAGCTTATTTGTAACGCCCCCGACTTTCTGTGTCGGAAGACACGTGAGCGTTATGTCGTCAAGAACCCGTTCCGTGACAAGGCTAAACAAACCGAATGGGTTTTAGGGGTATAAAAATCAAGAAAACTATAAACAGTAGCCAAATTCACAGCTTATAGTCCCGAATAGCTTTTTTAATTACATCATTAGAGCAGAAACAATGCAGATCGATTATTACATTAAACACAATAGACATCTTATCTGCTATAATTTTCGAAATACGTGAGATCATATATATGCATGCAAGCTCACACTAAGAGCCTTCAGGTGCTGTTAGGGGTATATCCCCAATTGAAAAACATAACCGTGAGCTAATGAAACTCAGCAACTTCAGGTGTATGAATCCCAATTACAGGGAATTTCTGCTAACGGCTATGGAAATCGCCGAAATTCCCTAAAACATTTATATATATATAGGAAAATATGGACAACATATCACACAACATCGTTTCTCATTGCTTTATATGGCTTTGTATCGCTTTTAAAAGTCATTCCTTTCTTTTGTATTAAATTAGGGTTCATGACTCGACTCAGAAGCGACAACTCCAAGGATATGAGCGACTCGAAACACAGAGATAAAATATCAATCGTCAGCCGGGTTACCCAATAGATTCGGTATATTCGCACCTGTTTACTCTGTGCGTCGTCTTACACCTCTTGTGCGCATTCAATGTGGTATCATTTGTCAGCATTGAGATAATTTGGGCCTCCCTGCAGAGAGTAACCCGTGACCCCGCCACAACAGCGTAGAAGCCGCTGCATGCATACAAAGACGATCGGGGATGCCCATCGCTCCCTAGTTAGTTCTCACCCGTAACGATGACTCAGAGGATAATACATGAGTGCAATGACTCAAACTCAAGCCACCAAGGCTATTAAAAAAATAGATAATCGCAATGGATCCAAAAAGGGACACCATGTTCGACCTTCTCAACAATTCCAAGAAAACGACCAACGACCCAACGGTTCCATAAGGGATGTCAATGCCGTCCTTATCAGTTCAAGGAGACGGCATTTCTTATTCGTTTTTTTTTCATTAGTTCACATGGATAGTATAACTCTACTCCACATCTTCCATTCCCTTGTTATTAATCATTTAGCGGTCGTTTTCATTTATTTCTCGTGAGGATATATACATTATAAGAGTGCATTCTAGTTCATTTCAATCCCAAATACCCCATCACATGTCAAACGTGATAGTATATGCACGTTTGACGTTATATTCCCATGCGTAGGGGTTATATATCTCAAATACGCACTTAGGTTTAAGGTTCGGTGCATGAATTCACTGTTTTCTTGGCCAGAAGGCCATCGCGGGCGCGCGACACTCCCTCGTTGCAGGCGCGACGCCCTGTGCAGCCAAAATCCCCATTTTTTCCTTCGTCGTGGGCGCGACCCAGGATGGTCACGGCCGCGACTATTCTCCAGCCCAGAACGTCCAGAAAACCTCCGTCCAACGTCACGGATCCCTCAATTTATACCACAACGCATCCAAATCATTTCACACATCAAAACATGTCCCAAAGCATGCACGGAATCAAAAAACGTGTGTGATCAAATAAAAGAGGCGTCTCGGACGAGTGAGGTTACCTCGATTAACGATGATCCTTAATTCACACAAATCACACGGATGGATCCGTTGATGTCCTCTGATCGGATTGCTGGCGCTGACCCTTCCCTCAGCCTGCTGTTGCCCTTCGTTGTGCGGCGTCGATGATGATCGTGAAGATGGTGCGATGATTACAGCGAAGTCGAATTGATGAGATGATGTAGACGACGATGATGATGATGATCGGTGATACGTTGGCTACGGTTGTTGGCTGGAGATTGGTGGTAGCAGAGGCGAAGAGTGTGATGGAGGAAGTGGTGGAGGTGAGTGGAGAAAGTAGGAGAAGTGGAGGCGGGAGTGGAGTGGGAGAATTAGGTGGGTGTGGGAATTATCCCACATTCCGTCCCACGATACATCTCGTTCAGTCCATTATTCACCCAATTTCGCAATATTAATTCATCAATAATTTATTTGCATCGATAGATTTATCCCATATACGATAATATGACCTCCCGAGTCATAATCCATTATTTATGTGATTACAATCGCTAACCCTAATGCGCAATGTTTATACCGTTATAACATTGTAACGTTATTCGTTCATAATGTTTATTGGCGCGTTCAACTAATCATCCAAAATATTACACAGTAATATTTGATTTAGTAATCAAATATTTTCTTGGATTTAAATCTATAATCTTTATGCGCGACTATATTTTAATTCGTAACGTCATATGTAACGTCTTTTAATTTTCCAAAATTTTCGGATATTACATTACCCCCAATTTTTGGGAAGTTTCGTCCCCGAAACTAATCTGAATAAGGGCAAGTGATGGCTTATTGGGAAATAGATGCGGGTATTGCTTTCGTATTGTTTCCTCCTCCTCCCAAGTTGTCTTTGAGGTCAGGTGGTTAGCCAAGAGGACTTTCACCAATGAAATGGTACGGTTTTTGAGAATCTTCTCGCGACGATCTGAAATCTGCTGAGGTTGCTCCTCGTATGTCAGATTCTCTTCAAGGATGATCGGCTCGTGCTGAATAGCATGGTTTGGATCTGCCATGTATTTCCTCAGCTGTGATACATGGAATACGTTATGCACGCCTGAAAGGTCAATAGGTAGTGCAAGCCTGTATGCAACTTCCCCAACCCGTTCTAGAACCTCATAAGGTCATATGTAGCGAGGGCTTAACTTTCACTTCTTTCTAAATCGCATAACACCCTTCGTAGGAGAAACCTTCAGAAATACATGTTCCCCCACATCAAACTCGAGCGGCCTTCGTCGCACATCTGCGTACGACTTTTGACGATCTTGAGCCGTCTTCAATCTATTTCTGATCTATTTGATGGCCTCCCTCATCTCTTGTAATGACTCCAGCCCAATTACTATCATACCCTCGATGCCATCTCAATAAAGCGGTGTCCTACACCCCCTTCCACAAAGGGTTTCGTACGGAGCCATTCCAATACTGGAATGAAAACTATTATTGTAAGTGAATTCCACCAAAGGTAAGTGTCGATTCCATGATCCTTGAAAGTCCAAGGCACATGATCGCAACATGACTTCTAGCGTCTGGATTGTTCTTTCTATTTGTCCATCTGAAGCTGGATGAAAAGCAGTGCTGAAATTCAATTTCGTACCAAAAGCCCTTTGTAAGCCATTCCAGAAATGCGCCTGAAACCTCGTATCTCTGTCAGAAATAATGGATTCTAGAGCTCCATGTAGTCTGACTATTTCTCTTACATATTCTTCCGTTAGACGGTTAACACTCCAAGTGTTTTTGATTGACAGAAAATGTGCTGACTTAGTCAATCAGTCCACAATCATTCAGATAGAGTTAATCCCTTTTGTCGTCACTGGAAGACCGACTATGAAGTTCATCGAGATTGAATCCCATTTTCAGGTGGGAATTTTCAGGGGTTGTAGTAAACCTTCGAGTCATTGATGCTCAATCTTAACTTGCTGACAAGTAATACATTTTGCCATAAACTCCGCAACTTCTCTTTTCATGTTCCTCTACCAGAAGCGTTGTCGTAAATCTTGATACATCTTATTGCCTCCTGGGTGAACAGAATAAGGGGTTTAATGAGCCTCTTCCATGATCTTTCTCTTCAAAGCATCATCATTTAGCACACATAGCCGTCCCCGAAACCTCAAGGTACCATCCTCGTGAATCACAAAACCATTTGCTTTTCCTTGTAGGGTTTCTTCTCTAAACTTCCTCATCTGCTCGTTTGCCTCTTGGGCTTGCAATATCTTTTCCTGAAGAGTAGGTTGATCTTGTATGTTCGTAAGTATATTGTCACTTGATGTCGGACGGATCTCTATACCCAACTTGCAGAACTCATCAATCACCTCAACCTCTGTGATTCTTAGCAAATGTAAAGTGCCTTCTGCCTTTCTATCCTTTCGACTCAAGGC
>JAOVYX010021931.1:0-15168 GCA_035668315.1 Drosera spatulata | reverse complement strand
TTCTAATGGTGATGGAGAGCTTGAAAGTCTTCCTCACCAATCTATCGTCCAATCTACCAACATCCACTATGGCGAACAACCTGACCTCAAGAGTAAGTCTAATGTCTACATATCCACAAGTAAATATATTCTGCATTATCCAATCTATATAAAAAAAGTCAAAAGGCAACCTCTTCTTCATGGGCACAGTTCGAATCCACACGAACTCACTATTTCCCTGGAAAAAATACCGATACCTGGATCATAAATCACAAAACTTGATATTTTTCTCGACCTCTTGATTTTGCAGAACTGTTATTCGATTGCAAGGGGACGAGCATCGGAGTACTGGTTTGCGGCCCTAAGAGCATGAGGCATGAAGTTGCAACCATTTGTTCGTCTGGCTTGGCTAAGAAGCTTCATTTCGAAGCCATCAGTTTTAGCTGGTAGAGCGTCCACTATAGATATGTAAAGTCAGTTTGTAACGGCTTTCATCCTCGAGATGGAAGCCTATCTGTTATAGCTTGCCTCTATAGTGCATCTTTTTCGTCGTGTCACTCTGTTTTGTTCCTAGTATCGTGTTGTATAGGGTGATTACAGGTTTGAAGTACATAAAATAAACAAGAATTAAACCGTTTACTGAATAAAATCGAATCGTATAAATCGTAATCGATTAACCGATTAATTAAACGGTTTGGTTTTGGTTTTGAAAATGAAACTGATTAATTATTAATCTGTTTGGTTATGGTTTTTAACAGCATAACTGCGGGTTAACCGATTAGCAAACAGATTAAGCGATTAAGATAACCATATAACCGTTTAACCGCATAACCATTCCATTTAACCGAGTATCACCGACTACAAATATTGAACATATTAAGTCATTTTTATAATAATTCTTTTTGTTTTAAACGCGTTTAACCATATATAAACCGAGTAATTAACATTTATTAATCATTTTAATCAATTGGTCTTAACCGTTTATCAAACCGAGTAACCATAATCGGTTAAGAAACCCAATAATCGTTTAACCATAACCATTTAAAAAACCGATTATTCGTAACAGATTAATAATCGGTTTGATTATGGTCTTAATCTTCAAAACCGAAACCCACCATTAACCGAACCGATTAACCGAAACTAAACCGATTAACCTCCTTAGTCTCATGTCATCATATAAATAATCAACTCCGAAACTCCAATACCTCATTTCCCGTTCACGTCCATGGTCGGGAGATTTACTCCAATTAATACCAAACAGTTCCCAAATTAGCACCTCAAATTCCCACCAAATGCATAATCAAAACCAGGAAAATGCAGAATAAACTGACGACATGTTATATTATCAGAAATGCCGAACCTGTCAAATAGCTCCATCTCTTCAAGCGAGCTACACCGACGACGAGCATCGATCGATCGATCGATTCATCGACTAGAAAAGTACGATCAGTCGATGAGAATAATGTTTGCGGAATAATGTGGTGCGGTGGTGGTGAAATTTTTTCGGCGATTGGTGGAAGAAGAAAATTCGGGTTCATGAGAGAGACCGTTTGGCGGAGATGAGGAAAGGCAAGAAATTGAAATTCGCCGAGCACACACGATTTTGAGCACTGTCATTGTTAGAAGTCTCTAGATTGGTTTTAAGTTACGGGAAATGCGAGATGGGTGGTGGTGATTGTTGGATTTTTTTTTACTTGTCACATGCTAATCACATGTCAGCATGTAATGTTGTTTACCATCGAACGGATAAATCGGATATGTTAATCAATTTTATCTATATCCAATAAAATTTATATTATTTTGTTCAATCAATACGTCGCATAATGTTTATAATATTTTTTTGAAAGTTAATATTATCCATTTTAGAAATATTAAATAGTTAAAATTATAATATTACGGGTTCTCATCTTAATTTTATGTCATGTCATTTTATTTTAATTTCAATTTTTTTTTCTCTCTAATGGAGTATTACTTTTCAAGGATATATAGATTATACTTAATTGAACAAAATCTTACCACTTCTCCAAATCCAATACCAAAAGCACTTGTTGCCAATTTTCCGGAGCGAGCAAATAATAGAGATACCTAGAAAGGCTAGAATGATGCAGTCCGCTAAGTAGGGAAATATACTAGTGTTATTTGTTTGAAATATACTTTTTGTTTTAATTTAATTATAATATTTTTTTTAATATTATTATATACGTATGAATGTAACTCTCGTTTATATATCAAATTATATCTGATCGTCTCGTAAAATATTTTAGGTTGAAGTACGTAACTTACACAACCATTGATGTTTCACGATAAATTTATAAAAAAATACGTTTGATCGTCCTTGTATACGTGTCAAATTTTGCACCGACATACGTATCATTTCAAACGATTGCACTTAAATTGAGACGAAGAAAATACTACATAGAACATCATTTCGTTACTTGTTTTCTTAATTTCACATAAAAAACTTATCAATCAAGTGGGCATGGATCTAGGTTGACATATGAGCTATTACTCGCACATATATTTATATTATCAAAGTGGCTTAGTATAATAGTGAAGGCATTTCAGATGATTAATTTCACCATAGTCTACTCCGAGCAATCCTTGGAGCATTTGTATTAGAATCTCATTTTTTTCCCTTTTTGTTTTTTATTTTTTATTATATATATTGTTATAATAAATTTTTATTATATATAATGTTACAGTAAATTGATCTATAAAAATAAAAAATATTATAATAATATTATAATTTTATCGATTTTTTAAATCTTATATTATAATTTTACACTTTAATACAAATTTCAACATATTTTTTTAATCTTTTTCAAATTTTTTATCACATCATCATTCTATTTTACTTCTTTTACAAAAACTATATTTTACATAAACTAATACAAGTGCTCTTACATTTTAATTCTGGTATATGCGTCACACTCATCACAGTCACTGCCATCTCACAAAACTAAAACAGAACTTAAACATTTTCGTAGTTACACACTCATCACAGGGGCAAAACCGAGACACCCGCATAATGATCATCCCAACGCCAGAGTAACCAAACAAGGCCCAATTAAATTTTATTAAAAAAAATAATTTAAAAAACAAAAACAAATCAATTTCCCGTAATAGATCTGCGACGAATAAAAAAACCAAAGAAAAGAATAGAAACGAGTGTGGAGAGAGGGAGGCAAGAAACACCCAAGTCGAAGAAGCGGCGAACACCAGCAGAAGCAGAAGCAGCAGCAGCAGCACCAGCAGCAGCAGCAAGCAAAAGGAGAGGAGAATGAGGATAAGGAAGAACAAGAAGCTAACAGCTAGTGAGATCGTGGGTTCATCCTCGATCCCACCCGAGACTCTACAAGCTCACGTCTGCCTCCTCAACCGCTCCCCTTGGGATCTCTTCATCCCTTCTCCTTATCAGGTTTCTTCATCCATTCTCGTTATCATTCTTCAAATTTCATTTTGCATCAATTTATTATCATCATTTTAATTATTAATGTTCTTAGTTCGCCTCTTATTATTTCTCCTCATATATGCTCTATATATCTAGGGTTTTAAATATCATGTCCAATTCCATTTCCTTTCTCGCATTCGGATAGGGTTTTTTCTATCATACATTTGCTCTAAATATTCATCTCTGAATATCTTAATTGGATTCATGATACATACATTTCCCTTCATTCAGAGATGCAACTATTTTTCTTCGATGGAATATTCAGCTCTAGATAGATATCACGATGGAATAATAATACATGGTAATAGTTAATGATAAGTTTGGGATTGTGTAGGATGATAGCTTTGGTGTGAATGGGAGCGTGGGCGATTCCATTGAAGGTCCCGACAGGTACCCGTTTTTCTTCGATTTATTTCCCATTGCGGACAATTTCGTGTTTCTAGGGTTTCTTTTCGGCATCGCGGTAAAATGCGAAGAAAAATAAAATTAAATTATCCTTTTGGGTAATGAAGTAATTTTATTTAGGGGTAAATTCCTGTTGGATAAGGTCAAAAAATTTCCCCCTTTTATTTGACACCCATACCCAGCGAGTCTACGAAGCTATCGTTAGAATTGGAAGAGAAACTTGCAAAGAATGATGATGATGATAACGATGGTGGCCGACATTCTAGAACGTTCAGGTCTTCCAATGGCGACACTGGTGGCGGCGATGGGTGGCAATGTAGGCGAATAAGAAGCGATGAGCATTCACTTCGCGGCCAAAATCAGCCTTCTCTCGTTCCCTTATCCAGCGCCAAGTCTGCAGCCAACACCATCGCCGCCGCAGCTCGGAGGAAGCGCGGCCGGCCAAGGAAGTATCCCAAAGTACCACCACCACCACCACCACAGGTGCCAATGGAACCACCTATCGTGTTTCCTAGCTACTCGACGAATCCAATCAATCCATATGAGTTTTATAATTATTATCCTGGATTGGGCCCGCATTGGGGGAAGCAGATCAGGGGCGATGGCTCCAACAACGAAGGTGCAGCCGAACCCCTGTCCAACAATGGAGGCAGCATAAACAGCGACAGTGGCGGCGTCCAAGATGGTTTTGGGAAGCGGAGTTCGAGTTCGAGTTCGGATAAGGATGATTCGTGGATATGTAATGTAAGATATAAGGACGAGATTTTGTTCGATGAGTTTGAAGAATTGGACTACATTGACGAAGAGAATGACGGGGAGGCAGAGGACGATGGTGGTGGCGGTGGCAATGGTGGTCGGAGGAGAGGGAGAAAACCGGTCAAGGCGAGGTCCTTGAAGTCACTAATGTGACTGAAACTCTAGTGAGATTTCTAGCTGGATTTGGAATTTCTATTTTGCATGTTAAAATTTTGATATCAATTCAAGTGTTTGGCTATTGTTTAGTCATTGTCACCATCATCATCCAGGATATTGTTTAATATATTAGGTATTCTTTATCTTATGTTTTGTTATATCGAAATAAGGTGAATTGACTCTCGACTCATATATGCTGCGCGTTAGTATATCTTATGGAAAGCAAATAGTCTTGAGATCGTATGTCGTGGATTGGTATAATCGAAACAATCGAAACTATGAAACGCTCGAAACTTAAGTTATGTTGGATATGTGGCACATTACTTAAAGCTGATGTTTATACTTAATGATGCAAGGGATCATGGTCCAAATGCCCAATACTTCATCTTAATAAGCCGTAGGTGGCGTAGAATTCTATAACGTCGCTGTTGAAAGTATAAAGTGGGAATTAGGAGATGTGGGATTCGCACTTGCGTGTGGCGTGTGCTGCCGTGCTGATGATATAGATACAAAAGGGAAATGAAGGGGCATTTGATTGTTGATAGAAAATATTTATGGTTAGGGATTAAAACTGGTAAATCATCTTATGTTTGTTTCAAAATGATTGCAATGATACATAATTTAAAATCTAATTTAGTATGATCAAATATTATTTTTTATAAAAATATTGTGAAATATTAGTAATAGATTAAGTTGTGAATTTTAATCCTGAATCAATTTAAAATTTTTTCTGACATCGTTAAAAATAAAAATGGAATGCTTTGAAGTTCGTGCTGTTACAAAAATTATGGAACAAAAAAAAATACAAAAATACCTAATAAAAATTTCACTTACGTTTTAGTTATGATATTATATATGAAAAAGAAAAACTATAATCATGTTACTAAAATTTCTCTAATAAAAGTTATTCACAAGGGCGGCAGCAAATGTTGGCTGCAGTTGCTATAGCCCTATATCCCCTAAATTATATATTCTTTCCGTCCCATAATTCTTGTAACATTTCATTTTTTGTATTATTCAATATGTATTTTGAGAAGATTCGTTATTTGTGTTAATAACATAAAAAAATCACGTTACTAACCCAGGATTGAAGTACAAAACTTAAACTATCATTAGTGTTGTACGATAAGTTTATGAAAAATGATGTTTGATCGTTTCGCAATTCAAGTCAAAGTTTATATCGATATGTGTGAAAATCAAACTGTTGTAAGAATTATTGGACGAAAAGAGTATCTTGTTATGATTTTACAAAAGGTAATTTGGTGTTAGGTAAAGAACAGCTTAAAGTTATTTTGTTTAGTTAAAGATATTTTTGATTTTTTCGTTGAGAAGAAAAATAGTTTCAAATTATTTATAATTTTAAGAAGAAAAAGTGTTTCAAGTTATAGTTAGAACAAATGACAAACACCTTTTCAATATTATAAAATGATTTTAAATTGATTTTAAATAATTTTAAACCCAAGCAAACAGACCGAAAGAGGTTGTGGAATTTTGGCAGAGGAAAGTGTGATAAGCAATAGTACGAATAAATCGTCCAAAATGCTCCACCCATCCATGAAACTTGTAATATTTGTCCAATATATCGTAAATTTGATCGTGTTACGAATGATTCGTGAGATTATTAAATAATTTTTTTTTAATAAATTTATAGTGAAATTTCGAAGATGGTTTAAGAAACATATTTTAACTTTAGACCAAAATAAATTTTATACTATATCATTTAGAAGTAAGAAGTAGTGCATCAAGACACATAATAAATAATATAATTATTGTTCAATATTATAAATATTATGAAACGAATGAAATAATTTAACCTTAAAATTTGATCTGCATTGTTTTAATCAGAGCGATATATTTTATCGCTTGACATAGTATAAGGGTCCATTTGCTAAAAAATGAAAAAAGGTACTCTTACATGTTTATAATTAAAAATCAAAAGTTATAATTTATTGTTTGTTGAAATAGGGAGGTTGTGCTTTATAACGATGAAATTGTTGTTTATTTCTTATGTAGTGGAAATTACCAAAATAGACTAAGAGGATGAGGAGGGAATGGATAAAGTCTAGGATATTGGATGTCATAATCACTTACTCAAGCAGAGAGAAGTATTTTGCTTGGTCAACGAGTGGGGCAAAAACTAACAGACTGTGAAAAACTTCTTTTTTTTACTTATCGCAATCCATGTTTCTTTCACTTAAAATCAACATAAGTGGGTCTCACCAAACACAAAACCATCACGTTGGGCTCAAAATAAACGATGTTGACCAGCTGATTGTGTTAACAAATGGAGCCTAAATCAATCCTCACCATCCCTAAATTGTTAAAAAACGGAACAGAAAAGAGATATGCTGCTCCTATCTTCATGCTTTTTCCATTTAGGCCCAATTTTCTTGTAATGACTGGAGAAAGATGGAGGAATGGTTTGGGATAAATGTGAAGGTTGTGAGGTGTTTCACCAATTGATGAGTACTTGGGAGCAGGTGGCGATGTGGCGAGTTGTGGTCAAATATGTGTAGATTATTTGTAACGTTTTAATTTTTCATAGCATATTAATACAAATGACGTCATTATTGTTGTATCCTAATATTCCATTTAGACAAAAATTACTTAATCAGTTTAGATACAAAAATAAATAAAATTCATTTAGACATAATCAGTAATATTATCAAATATAATGGAAACTTCTCATTTATTATATATTTTACTTAGTTCATAAACCATAATACAGTAGATGCATAATGTCACCATAGCCTATATCACATCTGTCCGGCATGTCTAACTCCTGAAAATACAGAGAAGAGAAAAACACAAAAAAAGTGAGCCATACGAACTCAATAATGTGTCGATCCCCTTATCAGGGGTTACACGAGAGAGAAAGATAAGATAAGAAAAACGAAATGACCACTTAGGTCTTGTTTCAGCACTCTGAAACTTATCATATCAATTCGACATTAACAATTATCATCTTAAAAACACAGTAAAGACAGACAATAGATATCCTCAGTATTATAATTGTGTCCTTGACGAGATTTATTCAATTTCAACTTATCAAGATTTAGTAAAAAGGACATCCGCAAAAGGGGGTCAGCCAAATCGGAGCCCAGGATCTCCTATAGTGAGTTTTTCCTTATACCAAAACGATCTCACAAGGTCGATGAAAGAATGTCACCGCCAAGTCACTATATACAACGCTCTTTGTGTTTTACACCATGGAGTTATCTCATCAATTATAGATTTACACTCCTTTCACTCACTCATTCTCTTTATATTAACAATTAAGATATAACACAAACACAGACATAATCTTATTGTTGATGATGCCTCAAATCCGTGTTCTTTATTCCCGTGTGATCCATTCTCCACGACCATGACCCTCTCCCTGTGGTGTTGCGTATTGTCCGTGTTTCATCCGCGTGTTCTTTGTGTATAAGAAAGAGAACAAGAAGAGAAGAGAAGATGGAGTGGCGCAGAGAGTGGATTTCAGAGGAAGGAGAAGAGAAGGAGAGGAGTGGCAGAGAGGAGAGCACGGGAAGAAAGGGGATAAGGAGAAATCCATATAAACACATAAAAACACATTTTTAAGTCATTTTCTGAAAACCCTCATGACATTACTGTCGCTAGGGTCCCACAAATCTTAGCCAGACAATTCAACTTAACTTAACACAGAATAAAATTTAAATAATTATATATTTTAGGCATCAAGAATGTAAGTCCATAAATGCACTTATTTGTTACATATTTGACATCAGAAACTGAGAAATTAAGTCCCAAATATCAATATTACATTATAAATCAGATCTTAAACAATATCCCTCCTCGTTTCTTGCACCTGAAAAATAAGAAAATAGAGAGACAAGAGAAAAGTAACGCCGTGAGCTATATGAGCTCAGTAACGTACTGGTCTCCTCTTCAGGGAAAACACAAAAAGGGAAAAAAAAAGAGAACAATCTGTCCTGAAACCACAACAAAATCTATCATACAATTAACATACATGACAGACCATAGATACCCTCTTGTTAACACTGTGACCTTGGCTAAACATATAAATCCATAGCTTCTTCTAGAAGCTTAAAGTCCGGGGTCACTCGAAACAGGGAATCAACTTGTAACGACGCACAAGAATCTCCTGCAGCAAGATATCCCACAATCTGACAACCTCACAGGGTTGTCTACGCGTATAAGATGATTAGTCGTAACTACTCATCCCTGTACAGTTTAACATGACATCTTCTCCAAGTCACAGTGTAACAACTCAATAGGATTAACAAACTTGGAGTTTAACCTCACCTCTCACGAATTCATTCCTATTTTGCATGTTCATTTTTAAGATGACATCATTTATAGGATTAACCTGTATTAACCCTAACCTTTTGTCCGTTATCGTATGCCAAAACTTGTAAACCTAGCATTTGTCTTTATCACATTCATATAACGTACGGGGTTAACGGAGAAAAATCTTCCCAAACCCTAGCATTAGGACTATCAGGGTTAGGTTATCATGAACAACAATAAACTACAAGTGCTATCATACAATCATACAATAACATAGAAATACAAACATAACAAAGCACAGCATAACACAGCGCACAGGACAAAACTACCCATCACGCGTTAATATACAATTAGTATATTAATATGTATCGTCATCCAAATCATGAATCTAAACGTTACCTTCTTATTGCAACTTCCTCACACGCACACTCAACTTGTTCTTTACGTCTCAACGGATGGAATCTCCAGGTCCTATAATTAACATGATATGATTAACATATTAGTACATTTGTTTGTTCGCGTTATGGTATTAAACATGTTTATTCGTACTTCGTGCAAACCATTAGTGCTATTTGTGAGTGTTTGGAGTTGTTTTGGGGTCAAAACGATCATTCTCGATCCAGAAGGTTCTAAGATGACATCCCGCCCTCTGGGTCGGATATCCCGACCTCTGAAACGGATGTCTCGGTGTCTGAAATGGGTGTCCCGGTCTCTAGAATGAACGTTCCTGCCTTTAAAGTGAGCTTCTCGTCCTTTGAAACGAGTATCATAGATTCTGTCCATCTTCACCTTTTGTCGTATTTAAATCTATAACTTATTGTATACAACTCTAAAATTTATTCCGTAAAATTTAACAGAAACTAGACTTCATGATCTTTCCAATAACATAAAGTTTCCATCATAAAACCTTACTGATAATTGCAGTTAATTAGTTCAAGTTTATATTTTTTGCTAGTTCGGACAGTTTGACTTTACTTCACTAATTAGCTCATAACTCTCTACATACAATTTTAAATAATTATTGGTAAACTATTCTGGAAATTAGATTTCCATACCTTTTCATTGATATAAGGCTTATCTTTTAAAACCTCCTATATAATTTTATATAAAACAACAAATTTATCTCTGTAACCATTTTATAACTTAAAATTCTCAATTTCGAATCATGATTTATAAAATTTGATAGAAACTAGACATATGAGAATTCAACGTATATTAATATCATGATTTATTAAAGAGTGTATAATTTTTCATAAAATCTCTAATCAAGAGGATTACTTTCTCTCAATGGTGGTAATGGATTCTCGTCGTATTCGTCTTTTCACCATGCTTCTTCTCATATCCTTAAATGTCTCCTTCCTCTCTTCCCTTGTCTAAGTATAATCTGATATGGAATGGTGTTTGATTCTGTTTTTTTACAAAATTTTTGAATGAAGGAAATGACTTATATATATAGATAATTAAATTAACTAAAATAATTTAAGTGGAGAGTTAGTGCTTATTTAATGTATTTTAGTGCAAAATTATTTTAATATAAGTGGAATATAAAAGAAAATAAGTCTTAAAATTAGGTTTAGATCATTTTCGTATAAATATGGTATTTTTGTATTAAGATCGTATTTTCCGGATTTGCATATTAGGGTTATATTTCATCCATATTTCGTATTCTTTTTCTATTATATAGTCAAAAAACCTTTTAACCTTGTAAAATAAATTATAACCTATGATAATTTATTATTCACGTTAATTATCGTGAAACTAAATTTTATGAGATTTTTTGGATCCTTACACATAGCCTTCGCTCAAATTTTATCACTACGTTCTGAAAATCATGTTATTAATTAACATATAATTTTTCAAATTTTTTCGCGATAAAAAGTTATCATAATTTCGTCACAACTTTTAATGTTATGAACGTAACGTTACGTCTCAAAACTTTGAAATGAAATTCGTTTTTTTTTAAAATTTATTATATAAAGAGAAAACGTATACTCTTATTACGTTTATCAGTTATAATTATTATTTGATCGTAATGTTTTTTATATTTATTGTGAAGTTTTCGAGATGGCAATCCATAGATGGAATTGCTCTTAACATGTGACCCACTTATCAATCAAATTATTCGAGTCCAATCTTCATGCTTTTCCCAATCAGGTCCAATCTTCCCTCCATGGGCCGGCCTCTCCATGCTTGTACGTCGCATTCCCATTTTCTCGCCAAAAACAATGGCCAGAAACATGAGTTTCAAAATCAACACAAAACGGTGACTACTCCTTTCAACCTGCCACACTCCATTCTTTTCCCCTTTTTTCCCAAAATGTCCCTCATTCTTTTTTTTTTTTCTTCTCTCAAATTTATATTTAGAACTTTTATTTACAAATTCTATATAAGTACTATATGTGATCCATTAAAATATATGTCATACATATATTTTTTACAAAACCAAATCTAAAAAAAATTTGATATTGCATGAGATAACAGAATAAAATGTTTGATCAATCATATAATAGTTGGTTTTTTTAAATTTTTTTTCCCTGTTTTCTCTTGTCATTTTAATGTTTTTTTAAAGCCTTGTTCATTTTAATGTTAACAATAATAATTAGTATTATTGTGAATTTTTATTTTGATTTCATAACTCAAATTTAAAATTATATTATAAAATATAATAAATTAATACTTGCATAACATTAAAAAAAAAAAAAAGGGTCGACGTGTGGGGGCAAAGCGGTGGTGCTAGGGATTGGTTTTTGAGGATATTTTGGTCTTAGGGTGAGGGGGTGTGAGAGGCAATTTTCCTTCCTTTTTGATATCTTGTCAAATTATTCATATGATCTGTTTTGGGAGTGTATATGAATTCAATGATTCTGCGATTTCCGTTGAATTCGATTCGATGTTTGACACGAACAACTTTTCAAGCATTTTTAACTCCCCGGCTCCTTCGATGGTTTCTGCCCGATCACGACTCGGAGTCGTAGCAGCGTATCGACTGATCTGATGATGGATGCTCATATGTTTCTTTTGCTGTTTATTTATTTATGTTGCGTTCTTGTATTTGAAAGGGAAGATTGACCGGTACGTATTGGATGTGTTACAATGTTAGGGTTACTGGGTTGTTTTTCATTTAATTAGAGCATATTTGAAAAAAAGATGAAAAAGTTCATACAATGACTCTGTTAATCCCATCAATAATATGATCAAAAAAGGATGAGATATATATTGTCTTATTTCTATTATCATGACATGTGAAATCATGATCATATAATTAAAAAAAAATTACTTATCATTGAATTAATCCGTCATTATTAAATTTGACGAATCATAAGATAAGAGTTGGAGATCTTGACATGGGTGTGTATATACTATAGTATTATACTTACACTAATATTATGTCTACGGAAATGTTCTTTACAAGATATGAATGGAAAGGAGTGGTCAATATGTTTCCCTTACGAACTTCACTTTTTGATCAGGAAGTTATCAGGAGAATTTTAATAGGCAGGTTAACTTTGAAAATGGTGTTGGTTGTTATTGACGATAAATATAGCGAAATAGGAGTTGTGTGGCTTTGGTACATGAACTATGTCCTATGGTATCGAGTGCTTTGTTGGGTGTACGGTCTACGTCGAATCTGGGATTACATGCTTTGCTTATTGCATAACGTAAGAGATACTCACCCTGGTCCTTGGTTGAATTGGGCAACGTTTGGTTTTTGTTGCGTCCGATTTGATGACCATAAAAATAATGATCATATTTATCTTTCAATTATTATTATAAAAATATAAGATAATTAACAAATAAAAAGATTTAGGGATATTATGAAGATAAAAGTCTTTATTATGGTGAACCAACCTGTGTTGGTGTAGTGGTGTTCGACTCAATCTTCTTCTTGAAGGTCTTGAGTTCGAATCCCACTAGCCTCAAAATTCTGGGGGGCGCCTTATCAGTGTCCGGGGGATTAGTCGAGGTGCGCGCGAGCTGGTCCGGACATCCTCGTTTCAGAAGATAAAACTATCATCATACCATATAAAATGTATAAATATATAGGGTTCAAAGCATAGATTTCCCAACTTCGGCACTGTCATTAAGGTCCAGAAATGTTTGTTTTGGAACAGCTGATACGAGGGACTGGAACCTCTTCGGTCAGTAGCCGTCTTCAACTTCATGCACTAGTTGTGACGTAAACATCTTTTCCGTAAAGATCTGTTTACACTCTCGTCTTTTAATCTGGAGGTTCCATAATCTGATTTTTTGCTGATCTCTAGGCTTGCTCAAACGCAATGCCATGTCCGCTTGGTGAAGCGGGTGATACTTGTGAGTATATGACGCCAGGACGGCAGCTCCATGCCTCAGGTATGTCATTCGCATTGCATTTTTGTTGTAAGCTCGTGGGATACGAAATTTTCTTGCATGTTCTTTATTGGAGTGTTATTTTGACGCAATTAGATTAGAGCTGATATAATGGTCCTCGTCGTTAATGAAACAATTCTTTATAAACAAACAGAATTCATCAAGATCGAAAGGCGCACAAGACGAAGATTCATGTCCGTGCAAATAATGTTAAAAGCAACGTCAGGAGTAAAAATAACACTTATAAATGAAACTGCTGGTGAGCGATATTTCTCCGCTTTAAAACAAATCTTAATGTTACAATTTCTAGAAAAAAAATCTCCCAACACATAACATCCACTCGTTTCTTTCCCTAAAATTTTTCTGTTACACACATTAATGAAACAACATCCCTCATTTAAAAACAACAACTTTCAATTTTTTTAATCAAATCAAATATTTTCCCTCGTCTATTCTTGGATTCAATTATTCAAAACCAAACCCACCAAAAAAACACAAAAATACAGGAACAATAAACAGGACATAACACCGAACGCAATATTCTCTGGCATGTTCTGTCTTTTGGATTTATCCAAGACAAACTTTGACGGTAATCTGAACCACAACCATCAGTCAAGATAGAGCCCGTAAAAGCCACCCCGGCCGCTGCGGCCGTCTCCCACGAGTCGCCACCCAATGTCTCCACTATCTCGTCCCCCTCATTGGCGGGGGACGTAGCGGCCGAGGTGGCTCCGACGACCAGGTGCTCCACCATGCGCCGTCGGCCGTGCTGGTGCCGGAGGACCAGACGGGGGATTACCCGGTTGTCAGAACCATGAGCGACGGGAAGTATATATATTTTGGGTCGAGTCGACAAGGCTGTGGGCCATTGCGGGACCTATCGCGTTTACCATCCTGTGTAACTATGGGATCAATTCATTCACCAATATATTTGTTGGTCATATCGGTGACATTGAGTTATCGGCCATGGCGATATCGTTGTCTGTCATCGCTAACTTCTCGTTCGGGTTCATGGTGAGTATGCATCATTTTTTATTTTATTTTTTTGTTCCGAGTATGTAAACTGAGGTAAAACTCAGTACATTTCGCCCTCTCTAGGCCGTGTCCATTGACGAGATTACCGGTGTTATTGTTCCGAGTATGTAAAACATTGTACATTATCTAAGTTTACTTAGTCTTCGTCGATGATGTTTTTCGCAGCTTGGCATGGGAAGCGCGTTGGAGACGCTATGCGGACAAGCTTTTGGTGCAGGGCAGATTAACATGTTAGGAGTCTATATGCAAAGGTCATGGATAATCCTATTCATAGCTTGTTTCTTCTTACTACCACTTTACATATTCGCCACGCCGATTCTGAAGCTTCTAGGCCAAGAAGACGACATAGCACAGCTTGCCGGAACATTTGCTATCCAATGCATCCCACAGTTGTTCTCCCTTGCCGTCAACTTTCAGTGTCAGAAGTTCCTACAGGCTCAGAGCAAGGTCGGGATCATGGCTTGGATCGGATTCGTGGCCCTAGTCGTGCACATCCTCATGCTTTACTTCCTTATCGAGGTGTTTGGGTGGGGAACCGCCGGTGCAGCAGCAGCGTATAATATATCTGCTTGGGGGATCGGGGTGGCTCAGGTGGTTTATATCGTCGGATGGTGTAAGGATGCTTGGACAGGGTTGTCGTGGTTAGCGTTCCAGGATCTTTGGCCGTTTGTTAAGCTCTCGGTTGCGTCTGCTGTGATGCTTTGCTTGGAGATTTGGTACTTCATGACCATCATTGTCCTTACTGGCCACCTCGCTAATCCTGTCAT
>JAOVYX010021930.1:0-15169 GCA_035668315.1 Drosera spatulata | reverse complement strand
TCATCCTGCTGCAGCTCACCTCGGATGTCTGACGGACCTGCAAAAGTGGTAACTGCTTATCTCAATTGAAGTTAACAGACTCTTGGTGCATAGTGTGTGCGTATAGCATTTGCCCTTGGCTATCCACTAGTGATATGACAAATAACACGAGCCTGTCAGTAAAATTTGACCTTTTGTCTGGAAAATATATGTGAATTTTCTCTCAGAAATATACCAATGGCTCGTTCTGAGGAGTTATGGAGTATCCTTGGTAAATTTTTATCCTGCTAAATGTAACTTTGCTGTAAAAGAAATGTTTATGTTGCTAAGCTAGAGCCTTGAGTGAGCATTAGATTTAGTAAAATAAAATTTCTGTAGGCAGGCAGATTTTCTGGATATGAATCGGGCATGGTTATCCTTGAATGTCTCTTTTGGCATTTTTATATTCCAAAAGCTTGTTATTTAATGAGTTCATGATTTTGTTTTATATAACAGCCAACGGAGGAACAGTCAATGTCGGGGAGTGATGAAGAGGTGGATGACCCTCCTGAATTGGACAGCGATGAGGATTTAAGCAATCATAGGAATGTTCATGAAGAGGTACTTATCTTTGAGATTAATAAAAATCTGTTATTGTCTTTTGACTTCAACAGAAGCTCGATTTACATTAGATTTCTTTTCCATCGATGTTAAATGCCCATAATGAGTGCTAGTAGCACCCTCTATTGTGCTCTCTCCATGGAAACTCTCCACATTGGTTGAGACTATATGGTTACCTCCAATGTGCATGGGACCAACACATTGCCCACTAATCACTTGGGAAATTTTAATGGACAATGCAGGATAGACAGTGTGCATTTGGCCGTAATAGAGTTAGGCTATGAGCTTTTCGATTGTTTGGTGACGGTGACAGAACCTCATATATCACCAGATCATTTCTTTACGTCATGTGCTATGAGAGGACATAATTAAGACGTGTTTCACCGATGTTGATTCTTGCATGCCTTGAGGTTTTTGTGTGTGTTGTTAGAACCTTTTCTTCCTTTAGAGTGAGCTCGTATTTCAATTTGTTTCATCTTCTAACAGATGGAGGGTTCAGTTGATGAGGGGTCTACCAAGTCAGATGAGGAATATGATGACCTAGCCATGCAAGATGGGCATGAGGATGGCTATTGGTCAGATGATGACATAGACTTCAAGGAGCCGCTCGCTGAAAATGGGGATTTACCTCCTCTCCGAACTAACAAGGTTGATAGATACATGAAGAACGCAGACCTTTTTGTTAGGACTAGAAGCGGACCACTGACGGATCGACTGGGCTCCCCGCTTTTGGAGAAGAGTGACAGGAAGCAGCTCCGTGCAGGCAATGTCAGGATCAGGAAACGCTCCCTGAGCATCCCACCTTTCTCTAATCATGGATCTCTTGATCCTGTCATACCAGCAGCTCTGAAGTAGAACGAGATTTTTGTTGCTGATCCTGTCATACCAGCAGCTCTGAAGCAGCATGAGATTTTTGTTCCCTGGTTGCCTCGTGTAGCTACTCTTCTTACTAGTTTCGAGCAGGGATGATAAGTTTCGAGCAGCGATGATGAGCTTAGAGCATACATCTCTCTAGGCAGGAACTCTTCGTATAGGTGATGTTCACCATGAGACTTGAGCTTTGATCTTTCGGCTGTGTTAGAGTTGTCACTTAGGTTTTGATGTACGACTTTCTTTCAGCGGAATTTCAACCTTTACCAGTTCATATCAGGGTTGAAGGGGATAGCTTCTTTTGATTCTTCAGTTATTCGCTTCATTTGATATGGGGTTGTCGTTTCATGGTGTGCATCTCCCGTTTTTATCTGGGTCGAGGTTGCTTAGCAGCACAACAATATCGGCAATGGGATACTTAGGATCTGACATGATTATGGTTGTGCTCTTTCCTTCACGGACATTGTATAGAGACTGAACGGATTTCTTTGAGAAGGGATTCCGCTTATCGTGATCTAAAATTTTCCCACCTATGCATTGTACAAGATAACGCTACTGTCAAAGAGAAGGAAAACTGCTGCGAGTTGGTCATTAACCTACTTTGATTGAGACAATGTTCGCATTTGTGTTGCACTTTATGCTTGGTAGAACCAGAACACCGGAAGATGTCATCTGCAATCACGCAATGCAACTCGGGACTTGAGAGTAAGTTTGCGGCAATGCAGTTGAGGAGTCAGTGACCGTAGGTTAGAACTTTCTAACATCTTATCAATGCTCTATAGTTTTGGAAAATGGAAGTCCTAATATAACAACCAAGAAGAAGCTGAGATAGAAAGGGTTATCGAAGTTCGAAAATCAGTCTTTCATTATCACGTGGATGCCGATACATGGAAAATCTCTTTTTTCTCAACCTACAAAGCACAATGCCATTTAGAGATACGAGCTACGCCATTATGCTAAAACTCTAGAAGTAATGAATTGAGCCTAAACAATCTCTCTATGGGATAAGTCTAAGTATGAGACATCTGTAACAGACCCAAGTTCTAGAAGGCAACTGTAAGCTGAAAAATTCTGAGTACGTGACATCACCAAGAAGTAAACAGTCTCATTCCAAGGCAGGCAGGACGCAGGAAGACATGAGATACATGTACACTGCAGCAACGAAAGAACTGCAATTTCCAATGCCTTCCTATATTTTTCTTCAAGAGAACAATATTGGGAAGAGCTCCTGGAATTGGGCAGAACCATGGCGTTTTTAGTTGCTCTATGATACGGAGCGCCAAGGAAAGGCGATAGCAGCTGATAGAGGCAGCCTGCGGGCAAGGCATACAAGCCAGCTGTCCGAAATGCCAAACTCGATAATTACCGAACAAAATGGATGGTGAGCCCCGTTGAACTGTATTCCTTCTCCAAGGTTGACTGCCTCTTCAAACTCCTGGTTTCTCATGTTAGTGATTGAACAAATGCCCGTTGGAAGAAAGTTATCTCCATAAATCAAGTCTTCGTAGTAAAATCAGACAGTATTATAGCTTCTTCAAACCTCAGTGGAACGGATTCAGATTGCCCACAATCTGAACTATTGCAACCATAACACATATCTGATACTTCCATGAGTGTGATATCCTTACAGCTACAGGACCTACTGGAGAAGGGCAGCAGGCATGCCAACTGCACCGACATGGTGTTGTATACCAAGATCTCCATCAAACTTGTAAACCTCGTGGCGGACCTTATCTGTCTCATTCATAAAACAAGATGAGACAAGCAAGGAATAAGCGCTCTCTTCACCTCCACACGTGACAGTTCATTTAAATCCATCTATAACAATGACCAAAGAATCGAATAAATCAACTACGACCCAAATTGTTTCTTCAGTTCTGATTCTGCAAGTTCTGCAGGAACTGAGAGCTCATCATCGTCATCTGTCTTCACTATTTCTTGCAGCTCTACAACTATATTAGGCATTCCACTCCTTTCATATACAGTTTTCAACACAATGTATAAAACCTCGTCGACGATTCCTTTCTTTTGCATCTCAGCTACCAACTGCTCCGCAATCTTCCTCTTCCCAAGCCTACAAAGATCATTGATCAATATACTATATACATCACCAATTGCTCCAAACCCCCTTTCCCGCATTCTACAAAACAATGACATTCCACCCTCGAAGTTACCAAATCTAAAGTATCCCCTGATAACCGTAATGTACAAAAATGCATTCATCTTGAAACCTTTATCCTGCATTTCCAAAAGCATACTCTCCCCTTCTTCGACCTTACCAAAAGTCGAGTACCCATCAATCAAAAACTTATATGTCGAATCATTAAACTTCACAGCTTCCTTTCGCATCAACCTCAGCACCAACTCTAGCTCCTCGAAGTTCCACCTCTTTGCACAGGCATCAACCAATGTATTACAAGTAACGATATTCGGTTTCACAATCCCTTTGCTAATCATCTCTTCCACCAACTTTCCACCCTTCTTCATCATCCCAATCTCACACAACCCCTTCACCACAACCGTCAACGAGTACACCGAAACCTCCATATCCGACGCCACCATCCTCCTCAAGAACTCGACCGCCCCTCCAACATCACCATTTTCAACCAAAGCACACAAATGCCCAGTACAAGTCCTCTCACAAACCATGATCCCATTCCTTCTCATATACTCAAACACCTCCAAAACCACACCAAACGTCCCACTATCGGAATACGCCCTAAGAACCAAATTCATCAATTTAACCACAACGCTCGACTCCTTGCACAACTTACCAACCCAATTGGCCAAACTCCCAAAAGGGTACCTCAATCTCCCACCAACGACAACCGATTCGACCATCATCTCGGCATCCCGGAACTTCAGTTCCCTAATCAACCTACAAATAAGAGTCAAATGGGCATTCAAATCAGGTTGAAATGAGAGGTGGGATTGCTGTTTCTTGATGAAGTTGAAGACTAGGAAACAAGATGAGGTTTTGACTAGTGGGTCTGATAGCATCAGGTTCAGCTTCCTTGAAGTGACATTGGAGAGCAAAGAAGCGGTGTCTGAGGTGGTGATTGTGGTGGCGGCGGTTTGCGGTGGTGGGTTTGTGAGGGTTTTGAGAGGGTTTTGGGGTTTGGAGCTTGCTGAAAATGGGGAAGTGAGATGAGATTTGGGGATTCTGATGAGGGGTTTGAGGAGATTTTGAGATGATGGCATTTGGGGATTTTGGGTCTCATTGTTGTTCATTTTGCCATTGGAGACATTGGATCAGTGTGCTCATTGTCACTGCAAAAAAAAAAAAAAAAAAAACAAAAAACAAAAAAACTAACAAACAAACTTGTTCTTCTTCCCTTTACCCAAAAATTTAATTTTTTTTAATAGAACCCAAATTTAATGTTAATGGTATGTTTGGATCTAATACAATAAATAAATAAATAATGTTGTGTTAAACTAACATGAATGATTTTATGATAAAATAAAATAAATTATTAATATTTTGTAGGAATAAAGATCATAATGAAACGAATTAATCAATTCCTTTATGTTTGTTTGGTTGATATTATTGTTTAGGGTCTATTTGGTATTGTTGTTAAGTTTTATTTTTTATTTTTGTTTCAGTGACTGACGAATCAGAAATGTTTATTTTTTATTATGTATTTTATTTTCTGATTCTTAAATTGATGAAACGAAAACTAAAAACATAAATCCATAAAAAAATAATTTTTTATTTTTGATTCCTGATTTATTTGAGCGCAGTATTCAATTTTTCGTTTATAAAAAATCCATTTATTTTATAAAGTGATTTTGGTTTTCATTACTGGGTTCTGTTTCTATTACTGATTTTGATTTTTATAGTTTTAACAGTGATACCAAACAGTCCCTTAACAAAAAAAATTAGAAAAATATGATGAAACGTCCAAAATGTTCCCGGAAATTATATCCTCAACACTGAACATCCTCCACGAAGCAATAACAACAATGAAACTCTAGCACCACAACCTGCAATCTCTTTGGCGCCGCCATTGTTATTCTCATTGCGAAAATCCTCTACTTTCAGGAGGAACACAAAGAAGCCACCGGCAAACGATCGACACAAAGAAACCATCAGCTGCTAGAAAAGCATGAAAAACAACAAGAAGCAGTGAACGACAACAAGAAACAACAACAACAATGAGAAAAGAAATGGGTGGCGAACATAACCAACTAGTGTTTTTTCATAGGAGGGCAAAGATGTCACTGAGCCAAAAAAAAAAAAAAAAAAGATTCCGTTTTTCGGGGGAATACATGAATACAGGGACATAAAAAACAACCATAACTATTCAGATATTCTCTCATACATATGATCGGAAAAAAACGATATATACGTAATCTTATCTCTATTATGAGCAATAGAAAAATAGATCCTATTATAAAAAAAAACACATGAAAATCATAGAAAACCACGTAAAATTTTAGATCAATTAGTAAAAATTAAATAAATTCACTTAGATGTACAAATATAAACAGGAAGTCCTAAACAATAGTACATAACCAAAAATGAAAATGATAAGTAACAAATAAATAAATAAATCCTAATTACCCTAAACAATGATAGTAAAACTAACCTACAACTCTAATTCTATCGCGACAAATATTTATCCGAATAGGATCAGATCTTGTTTAATAATTTTTTCCAAATGCTTCTTCGGTCTCCCCTTAGAAGGTCTACTTTTTGCCAACACGATGGATTCGCATCGTCTTATCGAAACTCCTGAATCCCCACGTATAACATGATCAAACCTTGTAATCTTATCTCCTACATCTTATCCTCAGTAACAGAGACTCCAAATCTCTCTGAATCTTTCTATTTGAGATTTCATCTCCGAGAGTGACCCTACACATCCAACGAAATATTGTTATCTCTGTTTCATATATTTTGTTCATTTGAGATTTTCTTCACAAGCCAACACTCTACTCCATATAATAATGTTGCCCTTACCATTATGCTGTAATACTTGTCCTTTAATCTTAACAAAATCTACCTGTCACATAACACGTCTGAGAATCATCCTGGGGTTTCTCTCCATTTTTGACATCCTATTCTCAATATGAGTGAAAGATTTGAAAATGTTAGATCGAGACAATCAACAACGTCATTAGTGAGCATTTTAACATTTCACGGTATTATATCATATAAAATATATCGTTAGTGAGCATAAATCGCATCCTTCGCGAATGTGAAGTAGTCGACAACCTCAATAAGAAGGACCATGAAAAAATTAAAATTGTTGATTTTGATGGAATATGACTCTATGATGAATGCTCTTAAATGAAAGTGTGAATGGTTATATCTTTCTCCGATATTTTAGATTTAACTATTTACTTTTATAGAATGAATCACTTGTCGCATTTATTTTCAATCGAGTCAAATTAATACTTTTTTCTAGGGTAAAATAAATATCAAACAAAAATGAAAAAAAAATCTCAAGATATCTCATAAAATACATATGTTTCAACAAGGATTTTAAAATCCCATCAAATCCTAGGTTAGCTGTCAGTTTCTATCGGCTTTACAAACTAATAATTGTCAAATCCATTTATACTTGTTATATGCAAATTAAACCAGCATGGGTTCACAAACTAATATATATCATATTATATAAAACTTTCTAATGTCAAATTATGTGGATGACAAACAACAGACCATCTATAAAAAAACAAAAAATAAACACACAAAAAAAATCAAATCAAAAAATATCTAAATACAAAAATATCAAAATATCTTGTTTTATAAGTTGATTTATATTTGAATCATGTTTTAATCATTGTGTTGGACGATCAAGAAATCTGGTAACTTACTTCTAAATAAACTAAAAACAATTTTTAAATAAAATGTAACAAAAATATTCTGATCAAGTAGAACATATAAAGCGTAGTATATACAAAAGCTCTTACAAAGACAAAATCCTAACATTCTTATACATAAAATCATTTAGCTTAGTAAAACAATTACTCATTTTATCTAGTATATATACAGTTACACAAAAATGTTACTCCCTCCATCGCCTAAAAATTATAACATTTTTGTTTTTTGAATGTCTCATAAAAATTATAATATTTTTTTATTTTGAAATTGTTTCCTTAAAAAAATACAAAAACGATACTAATTTTATATCACATCAACTTATCACAATATTATTTTTACTCCTTTTTTTCCTCTCTCTCCTTACTCTCATATATATCTTCAGAGAATAATACAGTCTTTGTATATAAAATTCAATATAGACATAAATTTTGTGTAAGTCAAAACGTTGTATTTTATATGGGATGAAGGGAGTACTTTGCAAACCATCCGATATAGGTCAGAGTATTAACATAATTTTTAAAAACTTAAGAGACAATCTGAGACATTAAAAATTTTGAAATAACCAAAGTATCAATTTTTAATCATATAACCACAAGGAACTCTATTATATTAGAAAATTGATCTTTACAAAGAATCATTAATATTTTTATCTTTATATCAATAAGAAGTTCCGAAAATAGAGTATTTACAAAGAACTCTATTATATAATCTAATAGTCGACTTTGAATTTTTTTTATTTTTTATTTTGAAACAGAGGTAAAATCAATAAGAAGTTCCGAAAATCCATCCCTATGAAGTCAATTCTACCTCATAAAGCCAAGTATTCTATCGGATTAAAACAGTTATTATTTAATTTGAAAAATAATTATTTGCACACGTCTTGTATATCTAACGATTAGCACACGTCCGTGAAAGTTCCTATAATAAGTAGCGGCAAGACCTCTCGTTGCATCCTCTAGATGTCAGAGGTTGATAAAAGCAAACTCGAACCATAGTCTCACATGCTTTATCAGACCATATCGATGAAAATGATGATGTAGCTCTGCCTCGATAGCCACGCCATCGAAGTTGATGATGAAGAGTGTCCTCGAACGCTCTGCTGCATCATATCATGGCCCCATCCACTTGACTAGCATAGGATTGTTATATATATATATGTGCGAGAGCTTTACGTCCAAACTGACGAAAAAAACCTCTCTAAGTCATGCCTCAAAAAGGGCGTGCCACTACGAAGTATAGGCCAAACATTGGAAACCCATATAAGGATCTCCAAAATTGTTTGCTTGGTCACCTCCACGTTATAAGGCCCTTTATCAAGAATAACTCTCGTGATAGAGGAGTTGGAGCCAACAAGAGTAGGAATCACCTTCATAGTTCGATCCTCAAAGATCTTGCAAGCATTAATACGCGAGCTCTTTTTATCTTGAACTCACATCAATAATCACTTGATCCTCCTCAAATACGTCCCTCTTTGTCAAGCCATTGAATCACTCCTCTCTCTTCAATTCTTCTTCAGCTTTTCCACCGTATCTCCTTCCACCACGACGACCTCCAATCCCCTTAACCACTCTAACCAATCCATAAAATCGCTGAGCAATATATAGAAAAAATAAATGTTGAAATGTTAAAAAAGTTCTTAATATATATTTATAACATGATATATGATCTGAATAGAGTTATTGATTAGATAAAAAAAATTCAAAATCTTTGAAATGACATCGATAAAATAATACTCCTTCCGTCCCGAATAAATTGCCAAATGATATATGTCCTTGTGAGCCTTCTTGTCAACCTCATTCTGGAACTTTCTCCGACATGATTCTCAAATCATCGTGCAATTGCGATGAACAACTGAATTATAATGAAACTTCATGCCCTTTTCTTATTGTAACGTTTCTCACATATGTTACAATACCCATTAGTGAAATAAACTCGACACTTCTTTTCCACACCATATTTCTTAACACATTCACACTCATTTTCTTTCTTTCTTTCTTCTTCTTCTTCTTTCTATCTTCATCCTCGTCCTGTTCATCCTCTTCATTCTCCTCCACTTCTTCATGTTGATCCTCCTCTTTCACCACCTCAAACTCTTCATCATGCTTATCATTGTCCATTGACACAATGAGATAAAGAAGAATGTAAAAGAAGAGGAAGTGAACCAATATACAAACCCAACTAGTGATAGTCTCTGCACGTCTCATTTATACATGTTTGTCTCATGAAAAAAGAATTCAAAGTTGATAACTGATCACAGGCACCCATACGAAAGATGTGCATACATTCTCATGTACTATAGATAACAATATATGAATCGGAACGAATATAAGATCAATCATAAGAATGTATCATATAATTAGGGAAAAAAAAGAAACTGATCATACACATGTTTGGATTAAAAATTTAAAATACGTGATTGATTATGCTTGAGCAAGAAATACAAGCAAACGATTACTAAATTATGATAAAACTCCTACAACTATGATACCAACAAGTCATTGGTCTAATTGTTTAGCGATACATACTCCATGTCGAACATAAAATACTTTGTGAAAAGCTAGAGTTAGATATTTTCTGAAAAAACAAGTTAAAAATTTTTGCAATCGGTTGTGCAGATTAGTCTAATATAATTTGCATTTGTAGAGAAATCAGGAATCACAGAATTCAATATCCAAAATAATTGACAGATACAGAAGAACATAAAAAATGCATTGATCAAACGTTTCATTTAAGTCATATATTTGTCTGCTCAATTAAATCTCTACGGGTTCTCCTTTTAGTTATTACTCTTGGAAACGTTGTAATGAATATTGGGGATCTATTCGCTTAATAACTAATTAAACAATAATAAAAAAAAAGATATAAGATTTACGTAGAAAAATCCTTTAAAAAGAAAAAAATCCACTATTATCGACGAAATATATTACTAAAAAAGAATATAAAAATTTTGATCACATGAGATACTTAAACAAAAAAAATTAAAAAACAAATCTATTTTTCTACGGATGACCCGATGCACGGCCATGTCGCTCAGCATATCCAAGGGATGCAGTACACAAAAATTTCAGGAATCCAGAGCGCACGGCCATGGCATCACGCACGACCTCAAGATTCCCGTGCTTAGAAACTAGCAATTGGCGCCGCGCACCGACGTGCTCATGGAACACGGCCTTGCCAGCCTTCAATCGTCCAAACCCGATTCCAAGCTCCAAAACCAATACCACACTTATCACATTGTTTTTGTATTCATGTTAAAAATCTGTAACGTCTCGAGTTTTTCGATTTTTTTAGAAAAGCCACGTAACATTACTATCGTCAGGGTCCTATAAATCCTACTTAACAGGATTTAGAATAAGTACTAAATAAAATTACACTTAAAGTATCATCATACTAAATCCACAAGTTTACTTAAACATTATACAGATATGCGACGGAATCTTAAAATTCTGTCTCAAACATATTTATTACAAATATGATCATAACTTAATTAATATCCATCTTCATTTCTTACGCCTGGAAGGAAGAAAAAATAGAAAAACAAAAGAAACGCAACGACGTGAGTTATACGAACTCAGTAACGTACCGGCTCCTTTCTCAGGGGAAGCACAAAAAGAGTAGAAGAGAAAACAATCTGTCCTGAGACCACAACAAAATCAGTCTTTCAATTAATATTCATGACAGATCACAAATACCCTCTTGTTAACACTGTGATCTTGGCCAAACATGTAAATCCATAGCTTCTTGTAAAAGTTGAAAGTCCGGGGTCACTCGAAACAGGGGATCAACCTATAACGACATCCAAGGGTCTCCTGCAGCGAGATACCCCACAAACTGACAACCTCACAAGGCTATCTACGCGTATAAGATGATTAGTCGTAACTACTCATCCCTGTACAGTTTAACCTGATATCTTCCCCGAGTCACAGCGTAACAACTCAGTAGGATTAACAAACTCCCCATCACGTGTTAATATACAACTACTATATTAACATGTATCGCCATCCAAATCAGAAATCTAAACGTTATCTTGTGTGTGAGTCTCGAGTTGTTTACTTTATACCACAGGAAAATAGTTTACGTCTCAGTTCCTACATAGTATAAGTACGATACGTTTGTTACCACATACTTCTTTTATATATTTCGTTATTTCTACGTATTCATATGTATTATACGTCCATAAATACGTTTACTACATCATTACGTATTCTTACGTATATTTTCTTCATTTTCTCGTATTTACGTATATTGCACAAATACGTAAACTTCTACGTACTTTTATTCAACTTTGTATTATTGGCCTTTTATACAATCAAATACGTACTTTTTTTATAATTTCTTCTCCAAATACTGTATTTTAGTAGACATAAAGAGTATACGGCTTGATACGATATATAAATGCATTGAAAAATAATTTCCTGGACAGGCTGAGAGGCTTCGCGGCTGCTACAATTTCTGTTGTGGCCGTGACTGAATTCAGACAGTGGCCTAACAGGGTTTTTTCCAGATTTTCAGGCGTAACTTCGAACGCGCATAAGTTCTTCGTTTCTAAACCAAATTGAGTGATTCTTGATTCATTGAAAACCTCAAGAAGTCCTATACAATTTTGTTGTAAGACTTATTTACTGAATCAGCCTCTAATTGGGGTAAAAATGCGTTCTAATATCGAACATCAAAGCTATCCAAGAAACTGGTTTGGCTGGTTTGTTCTTTTTTACGTTTTACCCAACCAATTCAATCCCAAATGATCTCAAACTTCATAAACATAATATTTACTTAGTTTTTGTCATGTTTGTTCAGTTTGGACTTATTTGATATATAAAATCTTAGGTTTTGGGGTCTCACGAGTATAACTCGTCTTTTGGTTCAAATAACACGTTTCTTCGCCCGTGACTTATTTTTCATGTTATTTTTCTTGTTTTTTGATCACATATGATCCTTTAAGAGTTGAATACAGAATTGGCGTAGCTTACCGTCTCCTTGAAACAGTTTTGAGCCCGCTTTGCCTTGGTTTGCTTCCTTTGACGTGAAAAACCCCTCTCTTTTTCCTTTGATGGTTCGAACGCCTTCTTCTCCTCTCCTTCTTCCTTCCAGCAACTACCATAGCCTCATCCCGAGCTGTTGTGATCCTTGAGAGAAAATAAGGAAATCAAACAAGAATGGGAGAGAAGAAGAGTAAGAGGAAGAAGAGAGTGAAGTGAAGAGGAGAGTGAGGGAGGTGTTGCTTCCTTTGCTTCCTGGAGGTGATGAAGATGGGTGGAGGAGTGGTTGTCGTGGCCAGATCAGAAAGGGAGGAGTGGAGATGGTAGGAGAAGTGGTAGGGAGAAAAGGAGGGAAAGGAGGTTTGGTAGGTTGTTTAAAAAAAAAAAAAACATCCCTATTTCGTTTAATCGCAGGACCAGTTAATCCCACATCTTCCATAGTCTTCGCTCAAACTTTATCACCACGCTCGAAAAAGCATGTTATTAATTAGCATCTAATTTTCTAAATTTTTCCGCGACAAAAAGTTACCCCAACTTCATCACAAGTTTTAATGTTATGAACGTAACGTTACGTCTTAAAACTTTGAAATGAGATTCGTTTTTCTGTTTTAATTTATTATAAACGAAGAAATGCATATTTTGTTACGTTTATTAATTTACGAACTATTATTTGATCATAATTTTTACATTTATTTGATCTCAATTTTCTGGGACTTTACAAAATCAATTTGTACTTAAAGAAGAATTTTGAAGCTCACGAAGTAAATCATATTAAAATATGTGCTGTTATAAATATTGTGGAACAAAAAGAGTATATAGTATCACCATCACTTTATGATCAATTTTGTTAAAAAAATGAAAAATATAAATACATCGTTCTTTTTTTTTCTTTTTCTTTTTTGTGGTAAATAGACATTGTATTAATAAAACCATGAGAAAACAAGACATTAACTCAAAAAATATTAAGACATTCATTATGGCTTACAATATATAATAAATGGGATAGGTTTGAGATCAGATGAGTCTGGGGAAATGAGATGAGATTTGGAGATTTTCATTAGGGGTTCAAGGAGATTGTGAGATGATGGCATTGGGGGATTTTGGGCATGACTGCCGTTGCTGTTGGAGACATTGGATCAGTGTGCTCAAGGCCACTGCAAAAACCCTTGTTCGTCTTTTTTGATACTACAATTTAATACTCTCTTCGTGGAGTATTCATTTTAACATTATAACAAAATTATGTCAATGGAATAAGATTGAAATTAAATACAATTTAAACTATCATTAATATTTTATGATAATTTTACATAAATGATATTTGATCATTTCGCGAACGATTCATAACACAGTAAATTTAATTATCCATGTGTATTAATATTGTGATTTGAATGAAACGAAAAGAAAACAACATTTAGAAAAGAAAAAAAAATCACAATTCAACTAATATTCTGATGATGTTATATCGATGTACAATCTCTGTCTTATGAAAATACATAATGTATAAATTAACCTAAAAAAATGTTTCATCCAGTCACGATTCCAGTCAAATTAAAATTTTTCTTGATAAGTTCCCATGTCGAAGCGTTGCACATGCATTTTTTATGGGACGAAATGAGAACTCGTTTCTTGGGTAATACCGTATGAAAGACAACTTATACTAAAATATGTTATGAAAGTTTCATATACGACTTATACGAATAGTATCTCCTCTGTCCATGCAACAATTTGACTTTTTATAATATTTAAAAAAGGAGTTTTGTTTTTTATTTTGATGTAACAAAGTTTTACAAAAGTTATCTTGTAAAAATCATTATAATTTTATTAAAAAATATTATTTGATCATTCGACAAAGATAAATATATTATGTAATGTTGCGCACGATCGAAATGCTGGGTTGAAGGGAGTATTATTGTATTTTTCCATATAGAAACAACATATTATTTGATTATAGTAATAAAATTAAGTAAAACGAAACATGAAACACTAATGAAAAAATAACAAAATATACACGAATAGTATATCTCTTATGTATCAGAACTTGTGATCAATTTGACCGGTCCAGCTAGCGAGGCAAAGACGTGTTATTTGTGTTTCCAATTAACCTTATATTGAATATATGATTTATGTTTTGAAATTGAAATTAATAATTTGGGTTAATGATATTGTAAAATCATATAAAATAAATTTAATATACAATAATCACAAAAAACTTTTGTTGCATATACGATGAAGTACCGGTTATCTTTCTGGCATGGCTTATATAAGCGACACATCGCTTGAGATTACGCCACCCTACATTGAATTAGTTGTAGGCAAAACTATTGAATTGTTCTTCTAACAAAAAACTATTGAAGAAACCATGGAAACAAAAATCAGATACGACTATTTGAGTTCTTAATTTTGATACACGTTTTATGCATTGGTATGAATACCTTAGCTCGATATATACTTATCAAATACTCTTTCCATTACAACTCGAAGGAGAGTTTGGACTCATAAAAATCTTTGAGCTGTCACTTATGTCCCTCACAACTCGATATACTGTTAGTTGGAACTTATTCAACATGAAATCGAAACAATCGAAAAGTAGGATGAAATCAATTGATCAAAAAGCAGCTTTCTCTTCAAAGAGAGTGGTATAATCTTGATAGTAGATGATGTGTACTTGATCCCACGATAACATGACTTATAATGTTGGGAAAAGTCGGTGTATTGTACATCGAAAATTGTCCAGCATTTTTTTCCTCGTTGCGCTATAAAAATGGGATAAATAAATAACCCAAAAATAAATCGAGTCGACACCAAAATTTAACGTGGAAAACCCCTTAAAGAATTAAAAGGGTAAAAACCACGAGACCGTTGCGGTACCAAAATATCCACTAAAGAGGGATTACAAATATCGTCCCTAGAC
>JAOVYX010021929.1:0-15171 GCA_035668315.1 Drosera spatulata | reverse complement strand
CTGCACTTGTAGTATCCCCTTGGATGAGGGGAACCCTTGATGGGCTTCTGGCCGTACTTTCTCCATGAGTAGTCGTCTGGCGGGATGTCCGCCATCTTGAGGCTGATGGCGGGCACTCTCATCGCCCTCTTCACTCGAGTCTTCCTGTTAATTTGTCCAAGAAAGGTCTCCGTCAGTAAATTACAGCTGGCACAATAACTAGTGAATCCCTTGACTCAATAGAATGGTTGTAGAAATTAACATCAACCAAAGTCATAGCTTCTTGTTAAAAAAAAACATAATCTAATTCCTATAGAAGGTATGTGTGTAACACAAGTACCCGTATGTTACGGGTGCAGACAAGATAATCTAATGCTATGAGATTGCAATTATTGACAGAGGAAAAATCAAAGTCAACCTCCCAACTAATCAAATTCAATTCCTCTGACTCACTTTCACCAAATTTGTTCAACCACTAACAACCAAAATTTTCTCCACCCGAAATTCCCAAGATAATTGCTAAATCTCACTAACAATAATTGCACTAAAGATAAATAAAAAAATTAGAGCCAGATTTTTACCTTCGCTTGGAGCAGTGGCAGCGACCACCAGAACCGCCGCCGCCGCACTTGGAATCCTCCCTCGATCCACACCGCCGCTTCAACGACCCCGACGACAGCGGCGGCTTCCCGGCCGCAGACGAAACACCGGAAACCTGAAAGCTCCCGGACATCGATATCGACAGCGAGGACGGCTGAACGCCCTCCGTCTCCCCCGTCAACGACGACACGAACGACGTCGCCGGAGACGAAGACGCAAAATGAATCGTCGGAGTCACCTCCTTCTCCATCAACACCGATCGATGATGATGATGAGAAAGATGATGGATCTGTTGGTGAGGAAGAGGCGGCAGCCTCGTCGATTTGGGCGGATTGCTCTCCAGAATCGTCCGATTCTCGATCTGTTGTTGTCTCTGTGGCTGCGGTGGAGGAGGGAATTGGACCGATTGCGGTCGAGGCGGAGGAGGAGAAACTGATGAAGAGACCGGAGAGGACGAGGAGGAGATAGTGATGGGGCCGCGACGGAAGCGGGCGTGGCCGGTGCGGGAGGCGGCGGCGCGGTTGTCGAGGAGCGAGATCACCTTCTTGAACTTGTTCACCGCCACGTCAGCCACCGCCTTGTATTCCACATCAAGCCTGTTCAGATCTCGAGGTGGTGGTGGTTGTTGATGCTCGTGGTGTTGATGTTCAGCTACTTGTTGTGAGAGGAGTTTGATGAGCTTCTCCATGCTCTGCAGCCCCGCCGCGGCGGCCTCGTGGACCGCATTCTCTTCCGACGTCATCGCGGCAGAGAAGAGTCTGGTAGTGGTGGTGGTGGTGGTTTTGTATGATCCTGCTCCTCCGAGCATCAGCTCCACTGCCATGGTAGAGGTAATCCCTTTTTCCTTTATTTGGTTATGTGATCTAGTTGTTCATGTGATCTAGTTTTGGTGTTGACTGTTGATTTTTTTGGGAGGAGAAGAACGTGGGATGAGGGAGGGAGTGAGAGGGGAGGGGGAAGAGAGTAATTTTATAAGGTGTTGGAGGGTGGAAAAATGGTTTGAGTAGGGGTAGGGGAGAGGCGCTGTGAGAGTCAATGGATTTATAAGGATTTTTTAATCAAAACAAAGAATATCTGGTTCAAACACTTCGGAAAAAAAATTGAATATCTAATATTTTTTAATTTTATATTTATTGAAATGTTTTGATTTGACACGAGAATTATACGAGTGTTGAATTTGGATGGATTTTTGATGAAGAAATAATATTTTTTTTATAAATGGGTTTATTACATCACTTGTTGGATATACTATAATAGTTGATATTGATTTGTTTTTTTTATATTAAAAAATTATCAAAAAAGAATAAATTTTTTAAGATCAAATCAAAATAAAAAAATATTATAATTAATATCAGACGAACAAGATTGCATCGATTTTCTTAAATTACATTATTTCACATGGTGGGGTTGGGCCAACTTGGCAAGGTATCGTGCAACTTCAACTGACCTTGTCCGTTAGTCCTCACTCACCCGTGGTCAAACATCTCACCCAACCGCACCACAACACGTGTTCATACTAAAGCATAGAAGAACACGACACAGGACGAGTAAGTACACAGTAGATGCTCAACAAGACCTAATAATGCAGCTCAGCCTGGGCCAAAAGAGTAATTCACCAAAGAGCAATAAAGGAGACTAAAATTAATGACGAAAAAGAAAAAGGTGGGGGGAGAAATAAAAGAGAGTCAAAAGGAGAGGAGAGAACCGTTGGATTGAAGAGAGTGAGTGGTGATCGGAGGGCTGAGAGGGGGGCAGTGGAGAGAGAGAGGGGTGAGAGTTGACCTTGAAAAAGAGGCAATAAATGAAAAAGTCTAAAGGGTGAAAGTGGGGGACTGTGGTGGGGAACCATTTTGGTTCTTTAACGGACCCTCGAAGCTCCGTTTGAGCGCAGTTGGTCGGCCCAAACTTGACTCCAAATTATTCTCTCTTTTTTCGCTGTTTTGTTACAGGGTCTAACATTTGAGCGTTTCAAAAAAGTGAGAATTATCATTATGTCAATTTTTTCAAATTTATCTGTCAATAGGTCATACATAATATTTTTATTTTCAATCGATCATCATCATAATTTATGTTATAATTTGTTAAAAAATAAAATATTTTATCAATCAACTACACTAACAAAAAATAAGAAAATATAATAAATTTCAATCAAATTTTGAACAACTCTCGTCGTCATCCCATCATCGTCGTCACCAACAGTGCATCCATATATTAAAATAATATAGTACATCCCTTAAGTACAGCCCCAAAAACACTAAAATAATACAGTACAGTGCGTCCATGAAAGCACTAAAATAATACGACATGCTTGCAACAGTGCATCTAACAGTGCATTCATAGTTGACGATAAATCAAACACAATACATCCTTTTAATTTGACGACAAAATAGTACGTACGTCACTCTCGACAAAACCAAGTATAATACGTCACCCTAGAATACCCATTGAACAACAATAATCGAAACCTAATCACGCCTTAGTCACCAATCGTTGTCAATCATGGCCAAATCCTCGCCGTCGTCAAGTTCCCATCACAACCACAAAATTGGGGAATGTAGACAAGAAAAGGGGGGTTGGTGTACTATCCTAACCCTAATATATATGTGCTTAAAGTTAAATATATGTTTTAAAAGTTATCAGCTATATTATTTTACAAAACTTTGATATATTAAATATCTTTAAGTGTTTGATATATTTAATAACTTTAAAGTTGATTTAGATACAAAGGGAAACAAAAAGAAAGAAAAAAAAAGAAAAAAAAAAGAAGAAATCTTATTCGCTTAAACGCACGACTTCCCCTTTGTCCAATCAGTTTCTAACCTATCGGTCTCCATCGCGAGAGAAAACTCATCTCCTTCATCACGAACAAAAGAATCCATTAGGTCTCCCTCGCATTGCCGATTTCAATTTCGTTTTCTTTCAAGATTAGTATTTCAACACTAATCGATTCTCTTCGATATGTTCATCCTCCAAAGATGATTTTGTCATTGGGAAAATATGAAATTGCGGTTCTATAGTGCTCAATGATGGTGATGTGGTGATGGGCTATGATTTAAGATGGATCAATTGGGATTGATGTTGAATTGACGTTTTATAAACTTGATATTAGAAAATTCAGTCAGAAACTATGTTCAGCGGGTTAAATTCTGAATTTAATTCATATGATAGGCTTAGATGTCTAGGTTCTGATGCACTTTATAGAGCATGATTTGGAGTAGTGATGCTTAAGTTATAAATCAAATTGTGCGCATAGGTCAATCTGTGAAAACTGATTATAGGGTCGATTTTGAAGCTTAATATAGAACTGCACAGTTAGAGTCAAAGAACAAGCCTTATATCATTATAAAGGTCTTGACGTCTGGTTTTCACAATAGTTTGTAAATCTTGGTTTTGAGTTGTATGTGAAAAGTTATGAGCTGATTAGTGAACCCATAACGTTTCGACTTTTTATTATTTATTAATGATAAATATGACATCACTGTCGCTGGGTCCAACGTCTCAACTAGGCAAAACCTATAATTCCTAACTTAGTCATAAGAATTAAGTTAAGTTCAATTATATATCATTAGTTTAGAAACTTTTAATACACTCAATCATAACTCAGAATATCACCTTTACAGCGAAATTTATCTCTCTTTTTAAGATCAGAATATCTTTCATACATAAGCTACATCGATCCTCAATTAGGTCACATTTCTCCTTCAAGTCTTGCTTCTCTAACATAGAAAAAAAAAACACGAAAAAATAGTAACTGTGAGCTATAGGAGCTCAATAACGTGTCGGTCTCCTTACTACGAGTTACATGAGAGAAGAAGGTAAGAAAAAAAAAAGGAAAATGATCACTTGTATTCTTTGTTTTAGCACTCTGGAATTATTATGTCAGTCTGACCTTCATAATTATCATCACAAGTATACCGGTGATTCACCCTACCCTAGTCACCACGTAACAACGTTCGAAACCACGCGTCCATCGACACTCCAGACATTATTAACGTTATTTATTACCGTCATATCCTTTATAGTAATGACAGTCAAGACATCCATATCAAACAAACTGAGACAATGATATCTTGACACGATAGGTCTTCAGTTCAAGTCTCACGCACTGCTGCACTCAACAGTTCATTCAAGACTTTGTTATACTCACCATCCTGTCACTCACACGGAGACAACAGACAATAAAATCCTCAATGTTATAATTGTGTCATTGGCAATACTTATTCAATTTCATAAGTAAGCTCTATTCACCTTTATTAAAAGGGATATCCGCGAAAGAAAATCAGTCAAACCGGAGTCCAGGGTTTGATGCAGTGAGATATCCTTATACCAAAACGACCTCACAAGATCGATGAAAAAATTTCATCATCAAGTCACTATATAGCACATGCGACAGACACAACTCTCTTTGTGTTTTATATCACGGAGTTATCCCACCAGTTATGGATTTACACTCATTTCACGTACTCATCCTCTCTATACCAACAAATAAGGTATAACACAAACATACATTATCTTATCACAGCACACAGCAAGTGATCGTCGATAAGATACGTCGGAACACATTTTATGTCATATACAATTAGTGATTACAATCAAAGATTTCAACTCATATTATTCTACTGTAAGTAGAATAATACGCATCGTCACACACAATAAATCTAAAAGTTATATTTTATTACAATTCTTCACATGCACATGCTCATGCTCAATCTTGTCTTTAAGTGACAACGAGCAGCGTTTTCAAATACTATAATATAATAAGATAGGCGTACTATGACACATACTTGTGAAAGATTGTTCACGTTATAAAGTTAAGCATATTTGTTCGTATTTCTTGAAAAACTGTTATAGTAATATTATGTGATGGTGTCAAACTTTGATTTCGGCAAAAGGCCCTCCGGATGAGGCAGTATGAAAATGGTATCTTTTCTGGTTATTTGTTTGGATTGCGTATACGAAGTGTTGGTTTTGTATTTTGATTCCTTCCATATTCTATTTCTTTGACTCGTCGTGGTAAAATAAACTTGTGAATCTTGTTTTCTTTAATTATAAACTTCTTTGGTCCTCGACGGTAATGGTTGTCGTTGTTGGGGTTGCGCTCATTTGTATTTGTTTTTGTCTTTGTTCTCTTTGTTTTATTTCAGGAATCTCGTGTCAAGTTAAGATTGAACAGAGTTTAATGAGAGATTGATAGATTATGGATAATTTAAAGTTGAATAGGTTTATGTAAATGAATGACCCTACCGACTGTGTATTGTATCTGTGCGTATCTATCTTATGTAAGTTCAAATTATTATATAAATTATGTGTATTATTGATTAATTTATTAATTCATGTGTCATCACGTCTTTAAAGATTCGCCGTAACTATCTATCTTATGTAAATTCAAATTATTATATAAATTATAATGATTCATATATATTATTAATTATAATTTATTAATTTACGCGTCATAGAGTCTTTCAAAGTTCGAAATGTGACAGTTTGACCGACGAGGATTTGGATATCGAGGCAACATCACATCCACACAAACCACACGCCAAAGCTTGCTTTCCTACTTGGACTTTTCTCCTTTTTTTCATCAATCTTTTGGTCGTCTATCGACTTCATGTTTAGCTTTTTTTTCCGATTAATGACGAGTTTTTTTTGGGTCGAGTGGCTATCTATGTGACTTCCGTGTGTCACAAGATTTTTCAAAAATTGTACAGTGAGATGTGAAAAGCTGCATCAGAAGTATGGACTATTAGCTAGAACTTTAAAACATGAAGATAGGTTAATTAAATTTCTTTGGTGTTTTGTAGGGGACTAATTATTTTTCTTTTTAGTGAAACTTTGTAATGAAAAAAATGTGGTAAATTAACTGCCCAGTAATAAACGATGGAATCATGATGGAAATGGACTTGTAATTCATTAATCACAAGGCTTAATTTTTCGCACGGAATAAAACTAACGAAGGATAAGCAGGTTGAAATCTTCCCCGGATTCGCGGTTCTTCAATGGAAATTACGTCATGTGTTTCCTGAATAATCTAGCGTGTGTGAAGAATTTTCTGTCCAAATTCGGTTTTGACCAAAAAACAGTCGTGAACATAAACCATAGTCAATATCTTACCTTGAAAATTAACTTTCATGTGAAGCTTCAAACATCTGAACAAATAAAGTACTCCCTCCGTCCAATTTAATTATAACATTATACAATTATTATATTATATATTACGTATTTTGATGTATTATTTTTATTTTTAAATGATATGATTTCAATTTTATTTATCCTCATGATTATAGTTAATACTCCCTCCGTCCCATATTATAAATCACATTTCTCTATTCGAACTGTCTCAAAATATAACAAATATATCAGATTTACTACTACCTCCCTTCCAAAATAATTACATCGTTTTGTTATTTTAGTTCGTCCCAATTTGTTATCAAATTTTTTATTTTTAGAAAATATTATGTGGTTAGAAATTAGAGAAGAATTATGTGGTTGAGAATTGAAGTTGAGGAGAAAATGAGATAAATCTAAATTTACGTGCATTGTTTCAATTATAATGGGACGGAAGGAGTAATATTTTCACATAAAAAACACTAAAATAAATCATAATTTGCTATAGTACACTCATAATCTCATTTCTCTTCTCTTATTCTCTCTCTTAAATCACACTTACATCTCAATATCACTAAAAAAATATTATTTTTTTTACCAAATCTCATAAAAATTCAACACATACATAAATTCGTATATCGAGTCAATCGTTCGTTTTATTTGGGACGGAGATAGTAACTTAAACTATATTTGAGAATCAAAAAGGATATTACACAATTACTCAAAAAAACAAGATCTTTTTTTTTTACTTTTTCCATTTCCATCCCCATAAAAGAAATAAAAGAAAGATTCTAGATTTCACGATTAATTTATAAAAATTTTTATTTAATTGTTAAACAGATTATTCATAATATCGTCAATTTTATGACTTATGTGATCAAGCGTGCTAATTAAATTTGGATAGAATAGTACTTATTATCGGGACAATTTTTTCTTGACAAAAATACATTATGAATTGATGTCAATTATTGACAAATTAGGACCCATGACATGCATGACAATAACAGTCACCACATGGTTCAATTGTCGTGACAAAAAGTCTTGCTTGGCGTACCTTTGATCACAACAATGTTTTTGGTATTTGCCATGTTGTTTTAAGTCATCATCAACCTGATGTGTGCTTGTATGGCAATTTCGACGTGCACGCATGTGTTTGTCAACTCTACATGCACGCACTTATAGTATGAAATTATTAATTAGGTATAACGATGCATATATTTCGCACACTAGTTGGCTATTATCATTTGGACGTATTTGTGTTAGTTTCCTGTGCAATGAATATCGGAATATTGGCTTATAGTTGTACACGTCCTCTTTTTTCGTTGTGTCGTTATCTTAGGAAGTTTGAGTCGGACGAGTACACTTAATTAGAGCAAGTCTTATGCACTTGTTATTTAGATAGCTGAAGTTAAGTTCACAAATTTATACTCCATTGGGATCAATTTTTTATTGTTAGATTTTGGTTTTTGTCATTTTGTATGTCAAATTTAACAATGAAAATGTCATTATATCTATGACATTTTTTTGCCACATCATCAATTTGATGTAAAAACACAATAAACAAGAGGTGAAAAATTATAATGTGGCCTAGATAATGAAGAAAAAAATAATAAAAAATTAGCAATGTTAAAATATGACATTTCCTCTTAGAGAAGCATAGGTAGATTTTAGCATTTTTATTAGAGCAAGTCCAAGTGTGCTTGTTATACTCCCTCCGTCCCATTAACTTTGCAACATTTTGACTTTACATGTATGTCGATGTAAAGTTTGGTACGTCTATAACGACGATCAAACGTAATTTTTTATAAATTTTTCGTGAAATATCAACGGTTATGTAAGTTACGTATTCCAACCTAATATATGTTGCGAGATGATCATACGTGATTTGATATAAAAATAAGATTTATATCCATACGTATAAAATAATACAAAATACATATATGTTATAAAGTTTATGGGACGAGGGGAGTATTGGAATAGCAAATCTATATTTTGACCGTCAACAGTGCCAATTTGTTAAAATTTGCCAATATTGCTCCATTGGGTTCCATTGGGTTCGTGCTATAATTTACCAATGAGTAAAAATAAATTGACATTAAAAAATCACATATACTAATTGGGATTATCCTCTCTTTTTTTGACAAATTGAATGAAGTGTCATAAAATACCAATGATCAAATGTGTTGCTATATAGGGCAATTGTTTTAGTCAATACTAAAATTTGCATGAAAATAATTAATTAACCCAATGGAGTACAAAAAAAATTGAGTTTTTTGCTATATTGTAACTTTGACATTTCATATATCTATCCTATTGGACTTGTTTTCACTATTCATAGGCAAATTATAATCGGCTATGCAAAAATGCCACACCATTGGACTTGTTCTTTTGTTTGAGAGGATTGTTCTCCTAATTTGATCTCCGTTTTGACCTGCCAAAACACTAATTTGAATATAAAAAATCGTTTGACAACAGGATAAATTAGATCGAATAAATAATTACCATCAATTGATAAATAAGATGAAAAAAAGAAGGAGGTAGGACTAAATATAGAGCACATATGGTTATTCCGGAGCACTTTTTTTTAGTAAGTTTATTTTATATTCTAAAACATAAATGTTTTGGATTTAATCTTTTTTGTTTTGGATTTAATCATTCTCTGAAAAGAAAAAAAAAAAAAAAAACCAGCATTAACGTTAATTCTCACTTGACATATTCTCACTTGGGAATATTGGTCTGACTTTTTAAAAGTTTCATATAGTATTATGTTTGTGTGTAAAATATTCCCTCGTTTCAGATAAATTACGACACATTATTAAAAACGAACATCATATATAAATTACAAAACTAACATATTAAGTAACCTTAAAATGATTTAAAAAACCTAAAATATCCTTATTTTATATCACATCATCTTCGATTTCATTATTATTATTTTTCATTCACTCATAATTCTAACCTCCATTTACAAAGATATTAAAGTAAAAAAATACCAAGTCAATGTTTTTCTTCTCCCCGAAGAGAGTAAATATATGATACTTAAGCTAAGTTATCTGGAGATGATAAATAAGTAACGTACATGGGAGGGAGTTGACATTTGATACAACATTTGAGTTTTGACTTTTCTTTTATAATATGTGTGTGGAATTAGTAAAGAGTCAAGGATCAGTAGAATCAAGATAAAATATATGGAATGTGTTTTTAATGAGAGTAATTAAACAAATAGTGAAATGTATTGTTGGGAATAGAATCTCTTCCTAAAACGGATTCTTTTAAATATTTAAGTTCGATGTTACATAAGAATGAAGGAATTGATGCAGATATTGATCATAGGATTAAAACAGATTGGCTGAAGTGGAAGGACGTTTCAGGAATGCTATGTGATTCTAAAATACCTACCAAATTAAAAGGAAAGTTTTATAAGACAGTTATTCGACCAGCAATGCTATAAGGGTCAAAATGTTGGACAATTAAGTGACAGCATGTACAGAAGATGAGTGTAAACGAGATGAAAAATGTTAAGGTGGATGTGTGTAAATACAAAAATAGATAGGATACGAAATCAAATTATCAGACAGAAAGTGGGTATGGTTCCAATAGAAGATAAGATGAGGGAGTCACGACTAAGATGGTATGATCATGTGAAACGCAGGCCAGTCACAATTTCTGTTAGGAGATATGAAGTTTGGACGTTAGCACATGTTAAAAGAGGACGAGGGAGATCTAAAAAAACCACGAGAGAAACCTTAAAGTATGATATGGCTTATTAAAATCTTATAGAAGATGATTTACATGATAGATTGGAATGACGCCGTCGTATTCATGTAGCCGAGCCCACTTAATGGGATAAATATTTGATTTATTATTGTTGTTGTTGTCGTTGTTTGGGAATGGCTAGTTTTCCACTTCTTGGTTTGACTTTAGTTTTTAACTTCCTTGTGCAAGGCATGACCACAACCTAGTATCCGATTCTTGTTCTGCACCTTAATTATATTAAAATGATTCACACCAGATTTTGTTACAGTTGACATTTGATCTATGATCCATAAAAAAATCAGGATACAACTTGTTCAAATGATCTAGACGATTAGTATCAGTAACAATTACTTACTTTAAACGGTTCTTTCAACCGTCATTATTTTTATAGAAAAGTATTACCTTAAAACTACGTTGAAATGTGAGCAATCTAAACGGCGATGCAAAATGCAAACATCAGTGTATCATATACTACTACTTGACATCCGAACTTATGCTCAATTCTGTACTGTTTCGCCTTCTGTTACAATCCCATGTTGGGTCACAAAGTCTATTGGGCCTGTACTTAGGTGGTCTACAAAATCAGATGGGCCCAGGCCCAACACTTATCCAGCTCGACCATCAGTGGGCCGGGCCAAGATCCAAATACAATAGCCTCAAGAAAGAGTCTTGAACTACCCCTGGGCTGCCTCTCGCCGGTGATGTTGGTCTGAGATCCTGGTTGTGTGATCTTTAATCGTAAAGGGGTTTCGGGTACTTGACGATTAGGGCAAATAATTGGTCGAAATGTGGACGACATTACTGGAATTGCAGTCGAGTTGGCAATTCATCGATTGGGATTGCTTGGAGGAAGAAATGATTCATCGATTTGTATGAGTTGGCAATTCTCTCTTTTTTCACGAGTGATTGGGTGCGAAAGTTTCGAAGCACTCGTGTGAAAGTGATTGTCGTCAACATCTCTCATATTTGAATATAGTTGAGTGTTGTGGAAGGGATAAACCCGATTTGGCCTACAGGCTGGTTTTGTTTGATTTGAAGCCTGGTGGACTGTTACACGTCCAACAATGAAAAAGGAATGGAGCTTTCATCAACAATGTGGTATTGATATTGATGACGACTAACCCTGATACGGGACGGATGCAACTAGTTCCGGGTGTGCTTAGTTGTTGCTCAACAAAGAACAATTTTGAATTGATTTTGTGCGAAGTGTGATCGTTTTGGAATATAAGTTTAGGCTTTTAGGCATTGATGCATGCTTCCTGTTTGGGTTCTGATCGAGATGCCCATTTGTATTTGCAGGTCCATGATTGATATCTCATGTCCAGTGACACCAGCCTTAAATTTCAGAACAAGGATGCACCCTGATCTCATTTCTTGTTTCCAGCCTCAAGTCGACATTGATGTCCGATACCAGATGTTAGTATGACCAGGTTGGTATATGTTTTAAGCTTGCTCGCAGGTTCTTCGTTTCCTATGTGTTCTGGATTCTATCGCTTTGTGGTTTTGGTCCCATTAAGTGTACGGCATATCAACGATATGCTCTTATATACCCCAATTCATGCCCGAAGATTTATAAGCCTATCCTGAAATTCCTGATAGCTTAACGCATCAAAATACGTTTCCCCTGTAGCCACTTGGTTTATTATCATTTTTACTGTCACCAGAAAAACATTTGGGGGAACATAGGTTGTGTAGAGAGGGCTCATTGTTCTTTGATTTGAGTAACTCTTCGATTCCTAGGAATGCCGTTTATGCTCATGGAGTGATATGATTGGCATGAAGGTACCGAGTCTATGTAGGAATGTAGCATGCTGGACTGAACCAATTGGTACACGCATCAGCAGTTTAACTTTAGGATGTTTGACACCTCGTGAGAACTCAAGCAACCACGACAAGTTGGATGATACACCATCATGTGTTATGATATATGAACTAAGCGTCCCCTCAAATGGATTTGTCCTGCGATTTAATTAGCATTGGGACTTAAAAACTGCAGTGATTGTGGATGATAACTATAATGATTCTTTATCGAATGATATTGCTTTGATAGTGCTTAAGATGATGCAACATCTTGACAACAAACTCATAAATGATGAAATTTGAGAACAGCAGTTTGTCTCTTTCTGCTTTAGTTGACAATAGCAGGGCAGTGTTTTGAATGTAGAAGATCAATAATTTATTGATCATGAGACTCCCTTGATCCTGTTGGTTGTACCACCAAATTCTGGAAGATATGGAAAGAGAAACATAAGCCATCAAACTTATGTTAAAGTGACAAAGTGCTAATTGCATTATCTCTCCATCCTCTTATCAGAAACTCTCTTTCTGATTGATTGATTTTAGTTAATTTACCATCAAAATACGTTGGCCTCAAGATTTGTTAATTGATGGCGGGAATGAGAGCTTTTGAGCAGAATTTCTAAAGAGAGTGTTGCATAATATTCTACATGTCAAAGCAAGCTAGGAGAGATTTAGTAGTCGAGACTTAGGATCTCGTTTTTGGCTACTCGGAATTGGACTTTGTCATAAAATTTTAGCACTACAACCACCAAAAGGTCATATGATATACTTTTCAGTCTTTCGCATTTCATGCATAGAATACACCTGTCCGAGAACCGAGATCATCATAAACTACATAAAGAACCATATGACATCTCTGTTTAACATGCTTGCAGCTTGTCTGGATGAATCTATTTACATCTGTGCATTTATGCTATTGTCATTGCAGACCATTCTCATTCCTCCGACTCCTACAAACCACACGGGATTTGTCTTATCATCTCTGGCATAAGAGATGGTATCGACCTTATCAGCATTGCCATTTACTCGTGCTGTAGGAGCACCGTTCAAACCGCCGCTGGTCCCACAAGGGTCCGGTCTGGTCAGCTCCGGCCTGATGATGTCACTGTCAAGTAAGGACGATGATCCTCCTCCAGTGCAATTACTAGTGGTTGTCGGTGAACTTGTGGAAGCTGACTGAGACGGTGTCTTTGACAGGAAAGCCCCAAAGTTGCAATAAGAGAGATTTGGAAAAAGGGGTGGTGGTGACCACGAGGATGGTGGTGGTTGTCGTGGTGGTGGTGGTGGTGGTGGTCCTGGCAGTGGGATACCATCGCATTGATGTGGGCCATTCCAACCGAATCTGGCCGACTTCGTGGGCACTTCATTAAGTCCTCCTTGGCTGTAAAGTGACCTTTTGAGCCCAGAAAACTGAGGCTTCAATCCCTCATTGAAGAAGCTGCTGTTACTCGTTGATGTTGTTTCATTGGAGAAGTGGTACTGCGAAATGTGATTTGTAGGGGACTGATTCATGGATGATAACGGCCTTTGTATGGTCGATAGAACTCCTGGTACGCTCTGCAACAAGCTGCTAAATTTCCTCTGAATGTTTATCACCAAATTTAGATCTTCTTCAACCTGACATATTTTACCATTTACGACGCAGGTTAATAGTCCTGGTTTCAACCTGATATCCAAGTAGATTATTGATCGACTGCCTGTCCTACTTATAGGAGCAAGTTCAATGGAGAAAAGATAATCATTCAGGTCCCGTATGCTATTTTACCTTGTTGAGTGAACCAAGTTGGACGACTCCTTCTCTTACTGAAATGAGTGCAATTGTCTGCAATCGCAAATATAAGAAGGGGTTAAAATTGGCTAGTACTAAGTAGTACACAGACATGTAACATGATGAAGGGGACCAAAAAAGATCACCTGAACCCCAGAGTTGAATTGAGATTGCCATGTCTTAGGTTGCTGTTTCCAATTTATTTAAAACAAAATGAGTTAGATAGACGTATTGATAGAAAAATATAAAATTGACGAATCATATTATTATGATAAGGTAAATATAGTTCGATGCATATATATAGATATGGTTAGTTGGCTTACAGGATCAATGAACACATTCCATGAGGAAATGATGCTCGAGTCATTGTCACCTCCATTCTCTCTGAACACCCATTTGTGACTGTTATCTGCTGCAACTTTTCCTATTATCCTACATATCAAATTTTCCATATGTGAGATATAAGATTGCATGATTTTTGTGTTCATTTTCTTCTTTCTATTTTACTGTGCTGCCAACCTTCGTGTTACTGCATCGTAACATCTTCCTTTCATACTTTAAAGTTTAAAACATTAACAACGGTATTTATCTTTTATGAATGCGAACCAAGTAGAATATGCAGGTATAGTTAATGCTGCTATTACAAGTATATAACAATCAAGATAAGGAATATTATTATAGCACCTTGATGACAATAAGTAGTAGCAATGAAGAGTTGTATTCAGCACTTATTTTCTACTTTCTTCAAGACTCGGTGGATTGCTAAAAGTGGCTGTTGTTACAGCAACTGCTGTACATGTTACAGCAGCTAGTGCATGAGGCTGTTGTTACAACAGCCATATGAAGTCGAGAAACGACTACACAATAGCAATGAATGAGAAGCTTCTCACCCTTCTCCATAGCTATAAACCTCGTGCGTCATTTTAAAGAACACATCAGGCCCAATCCTGTGTCCTTGTTGAGAGTCCTGGAAATCGCAGAATCCATCTTCCCATACAAGAATCCTGGAAACTCAGGCCAACCAAAATATCAATGAGCACAATACCAAAGGCTAGCTAACACTCTTATCATATCGCTAAGATAGGAAACTCGTTACCAGTTTCTTTTATTTCCCTTGGATCGGTCGAGGGTATTTCCTCCATACTCCCACCTGAAACAATTCA
>JAOVYX010021928.1:0-15174 GCA_035668315.1 Drosera spatulata | reverse complement strand
CCGAGACTCTCTACGGTTCCCCTTAACGAGGTGATGCACGTTTTCTATGTCGCAATGCTGTGTGTTGAGGAACAGGCTGTGGAACGTCCAACCATGAGAGAGGTGGTGCAGATCCTTCTTGAGCTCCCGAAGCCATCGCCCGCCAATGAAGTCTCCTTAATCGACACAGAATCACCATCAAGCGCATCTGAGGCTCCCACGAACCCATCACTCTCCGTGGCGACCACCGAAGTCAAACCACATCGTCCACCACCGCCACCTCCGCCACAATCACCATCACAACTTCCTCCTCCCGATCTTATCAGCATCTGATCACTCGTCGCGCTTCTGCAAAATGCAATCAACCATAACGGTTTTCGTTTATTAGCATCTACTTATGTCAGTAAATTTTTTCCAACTATGTTATGTTTGTGAAAAAGGGTTTGGTGGGCAGTGCATTAGACTGTGAATTAACCATGATCAGGGTTCTTTACCTGATTCTCAAGCTATGGTATCTTACTATCTTGTGTTCTTTTTTCACCATGTACAGGTGGGATTGGTGGCGGGCTTAGTTTTATCTATGTTTGAGCTTTTCTTGTTCTGACTCAGTAAAATTGTCTATCATGTTCTAATTTTACTGTTGTAAGCTGCTGCCATATTTGTGTTCCTGTTTTGCTTTACTGGCTTCTGTTTCTTGTTGATGTTATCATGAGAACTGCAAACAGAAACCAATGCTGCAGCCGCGTCACTCGTTGATTCAGATTCACATGTTCTTCACAATGCTGGTTATTTCGCTTCAGGTGACACTGTAACGCACAATGTGTTGCAGCTTAAAATTGTTAATGTTTTCATAACCTACATCTTAGTCACTCGTTTCGTCTCAAATCAAATAAAACATTTACTTAACTCATCCTAATGACATTATGATAAATTCTTCCCATAATTAAGGAGTCAGGTTCGTCTTATGATAAATTCTTCCCCTGATTAAGGAGTCACGTTCGTAGTGAGAACATCACAAAACAATTTTTATGTTAAAAATATGGATGCATCTTACAGTCTTGAATATTGATACTACTAAATTATAATATTTTCTTTATCTCATATTAATCATAACTTTTTTTTATTTGATCAGTCTCAAAAATTGTAAACTTTCCTTGATAACTTTTTTAACATAAAAAAAAAATCAAATCTGTTATATCCCGAAAATTTTGTTACTTAAAATACATGCAAAATACGTATTAAATAAACATGCAGATAAATATAACGAACGAATAACGTCATAACGCTATATCATTAAAGATGTTATGCGTCAGGATTAACGATTTTAATCCCAAAAATATTATATTATATCGTTATTTTTAGGATAGTTAAATCAATACGAATTAATTATCACCGTATGAATAATACAAACTCCGATAAATAAGAGTATAAAAAAATTTATGAGAAAAGTGGCGGCCGAGTTTGTGTGTATATCACGGTTATGGTGTAAATATAGGTTTGACAAAGGCTTACATGGATGTTGGTGAAGACTTGGATTAAAATGGTGATGTATGGTGCAGGATATATATGTGTGATAGTGTCATGTGTGTGTGTGTTTGCTGCGCATGGTGGCTGCATGTGTGTGTATTAAAGATGCAAATGAGTGTATACGTGAGTGTGCATATTAAGTCTAGCGTGGGGATGTGTTGCAGGTGTGTATATGTGTGTTAAGGTGCTGTAAATATGTTGTGTGTTAGGGTGCTAGGCTGTGCGCAAGGTGGTATGTGTGGGATTAGATTTAAGTTGTACAGGGCCATGTATGTGTAGGTGTGTTAGGGTGAGAACATGTATGTGCATGTGAGTGAGACTGTATGTGTGTTATGTATATGAGGTGTGTGCAGGGGATGTGTACGTGTGTATTACGTATTCGAAATGTGCATAAGCTATATTATTATGACATATAAAAATGTTAAGGAAACCGGGATTATAAATGTATATGTATATATATTTATATTGTGTCTTGATATTGGGATCGGGATCGAGGATGATTGTTGTGTGATTGTCTTGTGTTATGTATGAAATAGGTGTTAGAATATAGTTCACGATAATTATTTATCCTTTTGAGATATTAAATGTAAACAATACTTCTGTGACACAAATAAAGGACACGATAATAAAAACCTTGGTTGTACATGTGTGAATGAAACGAATATAATGAGAACATAATGAACGACACATAATATGTGAGAGTCCCTTCTATATGTATGAAGGTGAAACACGATGTGTCGTTTCTTGGATCTGTTGAGATCGTGAGTTATTGTCGTATTTTTTGAGATGTTATGATAACGAAGGTTGAGTTTGACATTCCTTCTTGGATCCATATAGATTGTTCATTGTTTCTTTGATAGTCTTCATGGCTTTAGATTGAGTCAGTGGACTTTACTTATTTTATTCTTTGAGTCATCGTCACGAGTGAGGAAATGACTAATTAGGGAAGGGGAGGTAGTGTCCCATCCCTTAGCATGCACGCAGCGATAGTGCACTGAGGTCGTTTGTGGATGAGCCACGGGTTACTTTGTAGGGAGTTTCTTCTCAATGATGGATCCGGAGCCTCATTGAATGGATAAGCACTAGAGGTGACGCATGAAAGATGCGATGTGTTGAACGAATTGGAAAGAAATGTGAGTTTATGTTGTAGCCTGGATGACGATTGACGTATTATCTCTGTATTTTGAGTCTGTCATATCTTGGAATTGTTTTTCGAGTCAAGTCAGGGACTTGTGGTAATGAAAATGAAAAGACATAAAGATATGAAAATGTATAAATGAGAATATTGTTTGATATGGCATTTATATTAAAAATATTTTACTAGGTCTCACCGATTTGTCATAGATCGACGGAGTGTCCTGCATATGAAATTCATATATTCTAAATTGTTGAGCTTTGTGTTCATGTGTTATGTATTTCAATTTCTGCAGGTAACTTACAGATTGATGGTGCACGATCATAGAGTAGGAGTTGCATACATATAGTTTGTCATGCTTTTTTTAGACTAATGTATCAATTTAAGTTTGTTTTGGTTAATATGTAACTAAAGTGACAGCATTTTGACTTATTGAAAACTTACGGAAAGTATCATGTAATATATTTCATAATAATTTGATTATTGGATATAAAATGTAATTATGTGATGTAACTGTTTAGTTGGTTTTTTTTATCTTCTATATTTTAAATCCGTTTGGGTTCTTTGTTCTTATCATAAATTAGGTCCGTGATGACATAACGTCACGTGTCGGTATAAGTTGTATGTCGGGGGTTACAAAATCAATCATTCTCATTTGTTATAATATATTCATAATTTTTTTAATAAATATTACAGTAAATTTCATTAATTTTAAAAAATATTATTTTTTTTAAATAAAATTTCATATAAATTTAGTTTATGTATAGAATTTTATGTTGGATTAAAATATTTGAATAAATATAGGATAGATGTGCAGAATAAATGCATCCCACTTGGAGCTATAAATATGCGGTGTCAGGCATTGTGACTGTCAGGAAATCTTGGGAGAGTGGTATGTGCCCGAGTGTTGAGGTCGAGAGAGAACAGCACATTGATAGCACGAGTTCAGCATTGAATTTGAGAGAGGTGTATGCGAATGTGTGTTGAAGTTGACTCTTCCATGGATCATGTAGCATTACTCGTAAGTGAGAATAGAGGATATGATGATGATGATTTATGATCATGAGAGGTGGCAGATAGAGTCGGGCTATTCAATTTCCGAGACAGAGGGGTTCCCGTCTCTGAACCAAACAAACATCTTCAAGGAAATGTTTGTAAGCTAGTGGTCAAGTGAATTTGAATTTGTAAGCTAGTGAATCTGTAAGTGAATTTATTTATATGTGAAAGTCAATGTTATAGAGTGTGTACATTAAATGTTTTCGGGTTTTCAAGGAAATAAATGTGATGAAAATGGAGTCCATTCCCTGGATCTGCTCTTAGTTTTGTTCTGTAACGAAATGGCATTTACTATGGGGCCTCGAACTAAGTTTACTTGTTCTTACATTCACTGTGCACAAATGCGCGGTGCATTTGTAGTTGCTCTGTAGTCGCTGCAACTAGTTGGATGCAATAAGCCAACAAATAATAGTGTTCAAAACATTAAGAACTCGTGTTTTCAATTTTTATAGAATCGTGCAACAATTAGTACTCACAACATATCATAAGTCTTTTAAGTTGAAAACACAAGCTCGAAGTAACTTTAATCATGTTGTCGATGTGCCTAATTCAAGCTTATGCCTGTAAAAATGTGATCAACACTTATTTTACCTAAACAAGACTGCACACTGTCATTTGACATAGTTTGCTTGGACTTACAATATTCCAATCTTTGTAATGTATGTATGGAGAGAAAAAAAAAATGAGTGATGGAGAGTATGGACTTGCAATATTACAATATTCATATGGGATGGGATGGGATGGTCCGATATCGGATCATTTTTCATCTCGTCCTAAATTTTCAGTATTTTAAATTTTTCAATCCTGTCTCGTCCTGATTTTTCGACGTCGATATTCCAGTTTTTTGGGATGGAAAATTCGGTATTTCCGATATCATTACTTAATAAGTTGAAGATATTGAGAAAGAGAGTTCTTAGCATGATTTCGCAAAAAATCAACTCTAAAAAACGAATCATAGGCATCAAGAACTTAATTACAGCGAACACACTCGTAAAAGCATCAAAACATTGAGTAGTAAACTAGTAGCATCGAACATACACTAACTCACAACATCATAAATATCAAGTAGCGACATTAGCTGCTTGAACTGTTTACACCGCATCTTGAAGAATAGCAAAAAGTGAAAGGCAAGGAGCAAATTAACGACTTCAGCAAATCAAAAATAAACGAGCCAACACACAAGGAAAATCATCAATAACTATAGAGCATTTACAGCGGAGTCTGTATACCATTCCTCACCTCAATATTTAAAGAATGGGTGAAAAAAAAATCCAACCCAATGGATTATTTATCGTCATCCTTGTCTCTATTTGGTACTTCATTTCCCATTCCGTTCTCTAAACTGAGGGAGACAAACGAACGGTCCCTATATCTCAAACGAGCTACGTCATCACAAATTGAGAGGGGGTCCCTCATCCTCCAGTCATTTTCCACGTAGCAAAGCAGCTGTCTCCATTTTTCTCTCTAGCATCGCTCCCTCTATCAGATCGATTTACTTGTTTTTATCTCTCTTATTTTTTCTATTCGCATATCTCAATCTTGCAAATCTAAGGTTCAATTTAGCATCTTTCATACACAATCGGAGAAACCTCCTTCAAGGATTTGAGTGAAGACCTTCATTTTCTTGAGATTCATGTTTCCTTTTTCTCTTTTCTGTACCAAATAAAGATTTTTATCTATTGTTGTACAGTTTTTCAAGAGCTGAATTCCGAAGTTCAAATCTGAAGAAAGCGAGCATGGTTTTTGTCCCATTTCTTGATGTCGGTTTGACACTCAATTTTTTTTCCATTTGTTTTTGAGTTAATTGGGAACGGATTTAAGGAAAATCGTTAGACACGTTGGACCAAAAAAGCTACGAATGGTCAAGGGAGTGATAGAGCAACAATAAATTACAGTTATCATAGCAAATGAGCAATCAAATCTCAAATAAGATTAATTCCTTTATAAATACAAAACTATGTTGTATTCTAGTTGATCCCGTCCGATATTATTGGTCTGAATTTTGATCAAAATCACGTATTGTACTGAAATTTCTGTATTTTTGGAAAAATTTTCCGTCCTGACCGATTTTGTTCGGTATGTGGTCAGGATGGTTCGGTTTTTCGGTTTTTGGACCGAGACGGTTTTTTGAGAATCCTTTTTTCTCATTCCTAATAAAAAGAAAAAATAATGATAAATATAATATTATATAAAATAAAGATATTTGAGATTTTTTGATATAAAATAGTTATCCTTTATGAAAATATTATGAAATAACTTATGTGAAACATTCATTTTTAATATTCTTTCGTCCCATAATATTTATGACAGTTTCATCTGGCACGAAAATTTATGTCTGCGTTGAATTTTTATGGAATTTCGTGAAAAAGGAATACTTTCTTCGTTCATTCAAGTTGCAATGTTGTCCTATGTCAACAATAAAGTTATCCATACTATAAATTGTCAGTGGGATTATCAAATATTGTTTTACATAAAATTATCGTGAAACGGTAATAATAGTTTAAGTTATGTATTATAACTCTGGGTTTATGACGTAATTTTCTTATATTAGAATGAATAACGAATCTTTTTAAAATACGTGTTGAATAGTATAATGATGATATAATGTTGTAATTTGAATCGGACGGAAGAAGTATTTTTTAGGGATAGTGAGGCTATTGTGTAAGAAGATAATAAATAAACTGTAATAAAATATGATCGATGTGATTTTTTTTAGATTAAATATCAATTAAAAAAATTATAAATAAATTAAAACAATTTAAAAAAAATTAATATATATATTATGAAATAAAGATAATAATAAGTCGTAATTGATGGGGAGAAAGTGAGTAATCAACGCTTCTTTTCCCTGCATATTTTTTTTAATTTTTTGGTACCTTGTAGGGGATGATGTTTGTCATTGACAGGGCACGTGATAAAAAATGCTGCTGCAGCGCAAGTGTAGTACTGTACGAAGTTGTTGCTGATTTAGTAAGATTTTTGCCACTTTTCAGTGGTTGCAAATTCAACTGCTTTCACCCGATCCATTGGACTCTTTCTTTCGATGTCTCTCGACTGTCCACAAGGCTTCAGTGAGATTCTCCCACTTTAATTTTCTTCAATAAAATAGATAAAAATCAGTTGATGAGTTAGATGACATTAACGACGCCTTGTTTTCATGATAAACCAACGTTTATGTTGTTCGAAATCCTATCTATAACGGGATTAACCGTAGTGTTGAAATTATTGTCACAAATCTTATGAAACCCAACAATTGAGAAAGATGAGTAGATGCCAAGCATTCAATTTCTGTCTTATTCTCCTTAATAGTAGGTCACAAGAAATATTTAGTTACACAGGGAAACTCAAATCAACGGATGAGATTCTCCCAAGCTAAGCTAGATGAATGATCTGATTTGACCAAACCAGGCCCATGCATAGTGCATATATATATGTTTCATAGGCTATAGGCACACTCGATCGATTCCTTCAATTACGCATGCGAATCTCGATTCTCTTGCTCACGGGGATCCGAGTGACGTGACATGCATTTTGTGCCTCCTCTTATTCCAAGTGATGTCTTCCATTTATTCCCGGCCGAGACATTGACATAACGATAAAAAAAAAAAAAAAACTCCCTTTGGATGGATTTAGATGCATATCCTCGACAACTTAATACTCCCTTTTTTCCGAATTTTAGATAACAATATATATTTTAAAATATAATTTAATATGATTGAATTTTATTTTTTATAAAATTATTATGAAATATTAAGAATAGATTAAGTTATAAATTTTAATTTAGAATCAATTTAATTTTTTTTCACATCGTTAAAAATAAAAACAAAACACTTCGAAATTTATATCGTTTCAAAAATTATGGAACGAAGGGAGTGCTACTAGAACACTTGCATTAGATCATACTCCCTTCGTCCAAAATTATATGCATCATTTTCACACGAAACGGAGTTTTATGTGTACGTTAAATTTTAATTAATATGATTATAAAATCAATATTTTTATAATAATAGTGAGATTTATTGTGACAGTTCTGAGAGAAGTTAGTAAAATATACTGTAATGATTTAACATTTTCTATATCAAAAACTTGTTATCTCCGTTTTATAATTATTATAGCGTTTCTCTCTTCTTTCATTATTTTGGGATGACCCAAAAAGGAATGCATTATATTTAATATGGAATGAAGGGAGTATAAAATATAGATTCTATAAAAGAGAAAAAATACAGTAATGATGTGATAAAAAGTTGAAAGAATGTTGAAAAAATATATTAGAATGTGTATTAACATGTAAACATTATAATATAAGATTGAAAAATTCAATAAAATTATTCTATTAATTAAATATTTTTTATTTTTATAGATCAAATTATTATAACATTATGTATAATAAAAAAAAAACTATATGACAATGATAAGCCACATACTATAGTTTGTTTCACAACAACTTAGAAACATATGTACCCAAATTCGATCCACTTATAAACTCAAACTACCCGAACTTAAAATAACTTGTTATATATCGTCGCATAAAATAGCAAAATTCAAAATCAAAGTAAAAACATAGAGGAAGAAACTACCCATCAAGGCCCCTCCCTGGCTTGATATCACGTAGCAGCAGCACAAGCACAATAACATTACTTGTATATATGATGATGAGCTGCTGGCTCTGCAGTTGGTGCTGGTTTTGCACTTTGCAGAAAAGCAAACAACTGATAATTCGCCGAAGGCTGAATGTGGTTAGTCATCATCACCAATCATATCATATGCATGTAGTACATGAACAAACCCTTGGCCATTTTGGGACCCCACAAACCCATTAATTGTACGTAGAGATGAATTGTACGTGAACCCATTAAGTTTGACGCGATAGAACTTATATTCGATTCTATTCGAAAATAAAAATAAATTTGATTCGATTTAATTTTTTGGATTTGAAAAGTTCGATTCCAGAAATTCGTGAATTATTCCTAAACTAATTATGAACCGTTCGAATTCGATTGAAAAATTCATAAACTTTTTGTTTATTTATAATAGTAAAATTTTAAATTATTGTTTTTCAATCCCATTTATTTATTGTAATTATAAAATTAAAAAAATTGAAAATATTAAAAAGTTTAGTTGTGTAAACTATAAATCGACGAATCCTAATGAACTAATTTTTTTTTTTGTTTCTAATTGAGTTTATATTTTAAAAAAACTCTTCGAAAAGGATCACAATTCGAAAAGTACCAAAAACTATTCAATCCCTAGGAGTTATGTCGACAATTTAGGGCAAGGGAGTTACAGGAAGTGCAGTTATTTTGATGCATTGACAGTTTTTGATGTTTATATGCAAGCAAATAGTACTATTTTTTGAAATCTTCATAATCGATGCATTCTATTATAATTTCTACTGTCTTTTTTTATACAATGACATGTTGACATTGATATAATTAAATGTATTGATTTTTTGATTGTAACTAATATCTAATGTTATTTGTTAATGGTCGATTTTAATTTATCAAAATTTCATAACTAATTTTATGGATTAATAGTTGTTCGACTTGTTACTCGACAAATTACTCGATGAGAGGTTCGATACTCGACGAACATAAACTCGAACTCGATTTCTTTATCCCATGTTCAACTTCGACTAATGTTTAACTCGAAATGAATAATAAGTGTTCGAGATCGAGTTCGTAAAACTCGACTCGGTTCGATTCATTTATAGCTCACATACGCTGCAAGGCTACACCACCGGTGACCGAAAATCGACTGATCAGATTGAAATCATTATATCCATATAATCGATCCGTTTATTATCTTGAATTTGTTGTCGTTTCGTCCATTGTTTACTGACCTACCTGCAGCAGAAAAAGACTCACCAGGTTAAAGCATGCCTTACACAGAGCATGAGAGTCCAGGCCACAGTAACGAGAAGTGAGAAATTGGAGCAGGATCAAATACTAACCAGGAACAATTATTTTTTTTATTTTTTTTTTGAAAGGAACATTCATGTATTCAGAGCCTTCAGTGCAATAATTTTCACTGGATAATTTCCAGTACAGAGGCAGTGATCGTGTGTCGACAGATAACAACGACCTTATGAGCTAAACCCGATTTTCTGGTGTCCTAGGTGCAGGTTGGAATAAAACATAGTATATCACGAGTTAGTCATGTGTCGAGCGTAGCACAAATAGTCCAGTAACATTTATTCAGGACATTTCAGCACCTGACGTTTCTGCTTTGTCCTGCACAAATTCTATGTTTTGCCAAGCACTGTGGCCTAACATGACTTCTTCAGTTGAATGGCGCCTCAAGACCGCCGCCGGTGGCACACCAACCAGATATATAGGGCCATGAAGGGAAAAAACCAGAAGGGCTCAATGGGACATTGCCTGATAAATCCAAATAACTCACAAACACAGATGACAGTTTCCCACTAGATATATAACAGAAGTCATCACCGTGCCTATGCATAGACATTACTTGCCTCTTTAATTTCCATATGTTTAGCCAAGAGCATAATCCACCGATCATAACTCGGAAGATGCACATCAATCTAGTTTTTGCTAATTGCATGAATCGATCAATACAGATCTTATTCGTAACCATGGAAACAAATGTACCTTACTTGAAAGACCATCCACGGAAGTGTAGATATCAAGTCCTCCTTCATTCAGTGGAAATCCTAACCATGGAAACCAAGTCGATGGCTCAAGCGGATAGAGATCTTATTCGTTGAACCCGTTATCACGATCGCTCATTAGTCACTTCAGTTACACCTGGTAAAGGGAAAAATATAGTTTTGTTTGAAATAATGCTCACTTAGAAGTTCACTGAACATGGTAACAAGAAAGGAGAGTGCAGGAAAGCACATCTGCAATACCAACAGCGGCAAGCATTGACAAATTTCACATCAGTATGATATGTGCCAGTGTTTTTATAAGTATTTACATAATGTAGAACTCATCTCTTGATATCCTCATTGATGTTGAACTTGATGCAGCCAACGTGGCTGCAAACTCTATCAGAATGACAACTGTAGGGAAGACAATAGAGTCAGCAACCGAACAGCAATCCCCAAGTTCATCGTGGAAGTAAAATCTCATTCGAAAGAATATTAAGCAACCGAGTCGTTTTAACAGGTAAAATATTTGCTATCAAGAAAAGTTGTTTTGAGCACGGCAAACACTGAAGTCTTGACAGGAAATTGTTGGACACAAACCACTAAGAAAATTGAAGTAAACATATCTCACTACAGAAAAACGCCTTGGAGCATATGCTTCAAATTCACCCCGGAATCCTGGTGTCGATTGAAACGGAATTTTATCAGTAGCAGGGTTACAGAACCCTGCAATTCCTGATCATCGAATGATGAATAGCAAGCCGCCTTATCCCATGACACAACAGAGGTAATAGCAGAAACCTTAGTACACGAAAAATAACACGGTCGAAGCACTACACTAAAAGTATCAGATATTTACGTCACAGTTATTCTTGCTCCATTCAAATTCAATGTCGTACACATAGATAAAACTCATGTCATCTCACTAAGCTTCATCTTCTTTCATAATATAAAACTCCACAGCAGATCCCAATTAGCGGAAATAAACTAGGAGGAGGCCATCCGTGCTTCCACAAAAACAATCATACAGAGGCCGTCTCTAGGATCATCTCCCCAATGCAGGCGGCAATGGACTCCCACAAAGGACTCACGAGTCCTGTGAACGTAAGTGGTTGTCACACGAACAGCGTCACGCGAACAGCTCTGTGAGAACTTGAATATTCGATTCACAAGATCAAGCACCTGCACATCAAACGGTGTTTGTCAATTGGACTGCAAGCAGGATAATATATGCGAACCGGAATTTCGTTATAAGAACATTACATTATCTTTTTCTAAAATTTCGATAGGCATTATACAAAGCGGCCATCGGACTAGAGCTGGTCCAACTAAGTAAGTTTCTACTATCCGGCGCGGTGTGAAAGAACTCAATCATAGCAACCATCAACCATGTAGTAACCAGGCAATACAGGAACCTCGAATTCGATGATCGCGCAAACGACACTACAAAAATAAAAGACCAAAGAGCACAGAGTTGGCGCGTTTTCCGACTCAAATCGACACATGAGGTCAACCTATGATCTTGAGTCGAACAAACATCATCAACATGAATATGAATCCGAATATGGTCTAGCCAACCAGACCACTTCGAATATTGATTCAATTTACTTGCCAGACCTATTCTACGTCATCAATACCAAAGCCTGTAAGCTTGATCTTATCAACAAAAAGTTGAAAGCTTGAAGCTTCAAATTTATACTCCTGTCTCATCCAACGGAATCATAATCGGTTGATTTCAAAAGATAATTTATAAGAATTATTTCGGCCTTTGATTCATGTGAACGAAAGAAGTGAGAAAAAAAAAAAAATATAAATGTTTTGATATTTTTATAATAAAAAAAGTTCCCAAATGGAATAAGTTGTGATTCTTTGTTTTTTTTATGGAAGAGAATATATACTAAATAAATGAGGTTTTTTTTAAATGAGATCTTTTAATCTTGATCGTTCAACTTTTAATCCGAAAAGATTATAATCAATATAAATTAATAGTTAAATTGGAATCTTTCTCCATGCGCAAGAGCAGGACTATGGAATATTGACACTCCAGAAGCTCTTATTTTCCAAGAGATTCCTTCTGACCCAACCAGCCCAGAGTGATGATTCTTCAGCCACGATTGCCCATATATACATGCTTCAGGATTAAGCAATTATTCCTTTGTGTAATGTTCCTAACACCAGGGCCACCCTCCATCTTAGGCATACAAACAGTCGTCCAAGACACCCGAGCTCCCCCATATTGCAAAGAGGCATCCTTCCATAAGAATGTCCTACATATCTTATCCACCTCACATATCACTGTTGTCCTACATATTAAGAAATGTTGTCAATGTTGTCAATTATTAATGAATCTTCATAAAAGTTCATAAGACAACAAATGATCTTGATGTATGAAACATGAAATGCATGGTCTCATATTTGGAATCTCTCAAGATGTTAAGTTCTAGATATTAATGATCTATTTTGTTAGTGATAAGTTAAATATAATTAGATAGAGATAATTACATCTATCTTAAAAATAAATATAATTACCTATTTACTGAAACATGGCTTCCATGTACGATTTATTTTATTATGAGATACTCCATCATATGTGAGGTGTGCTATTGTTTTTCATATATGTTAGGTATATTCCATTACATGATTTATTTTATTGCACAATATTTATCGAAACATAGATTTTGTGCATAATTTATTGCTTAAGAAATACTATATAATATGCTAAATTTGTTTCAAACACATCTAAATGCAAAATCAATTCTATGTACTAAAATATTACTAACATTTATTATCAATATCAATATGTGTACTACACTGTCTTGCATCATTGCAGTTAAAATATTGTATAACAAGTTTATTTCATTGCACATTATGTACTAAAACACAGGTTTCTTGTATAATTTTTTGTATAAAGGAGTACTACAACATATGCTATTTGTCCTGCTTTTTTTTTTTTCAAATACGTATAATGCAAAAGTATTTTTACATACTAAAGTATTAGTGTGTATACTATATCAATCAATATGTGTACTGCATTGGCTGAAAACCGTTTAGTAGATTCATTCCACATTTATATATTGAAACATGAGTGTTGTGTATAATTTTTATTTATTTATTTATTTGTAAATCTGTTTATTTCATCATATTTGGGAAATAGTCTCTTTATTGTTCGTAATAGGGATAAGACTGCATACATTTTGTCCTTTTCAAACCCTATCTGTGACCGGATACTTGGATAGTAGTCGTTTTTGTTGTTGTCTACTTTATCATACGTTAGGTGTACTATTTTTGGCATAAATGTATATTGCATATGCGTTGTTATGTATCGAAGTCCTAATTTTGTATGCTATATCTTTATATTGATGTATTGTAATATCTTTTATTATTGTAATATATGCATACAACATATTGTATTCGATAACCAATTGAATACAGAATGTTCGAACACATAACACTCTTTACATCGAGTACATAACAGAGATCGAATAACACTCTCTTTCGAACACACACAAGACAACAAGCTCGATGTCGAGCGATTGTGAACGATATCTTCACCCGTCATCATAATGGGACAAAAAAAAATCATGAAAATGCATATTATTAAACAAGAAATCTTCAATGCACATCTCAACATACAACTGACAAGATGTTCCTTCCAACACATTATATAAATTCATCCATACCAAAATCACACTCTTTTCACACCCAAATTACATATGTAAAACCCACATATTGCATAAGAACTCAAAAACTTATTTTTAGATCTGGTTTAAAGCTCAAAATCCATGAGAGAAATTGATGAATTTGATTGGGATTTTTGTGGAATTGAACGAAGAAATTCGTTCATTAAGGGGGAGATTAAATGAGTTCTGGTGGAATTGGATGGAGAACGGTGAGGCGGAGGGGGGAGATAGAGAAAGAAGTGGACTCTGTTCAGAATAAATACATTAGTTGAATTAAATGGGAAGGTTCAATTTTTATTTTTATTTTTAAAATTTGTATAATCATTGATAGGGGTGCTAAATGTATCATATTCTTCAAATGGGATGCTAAATGTGTGAAATTATTTTGGAGGATAAAATGTGTTGAATCTTTGAGATAGAGATTTATGGTTACTTTGCCATAACATCAATGAGAGTAAGAAGTTTCATTGCTCTCCAATACTTGACCAATTAACCTCCTCGAGATCTTAATCATTAATCCGTCACTGATATTGAGTAAGAAAGTACCATCTGTGTTTGTGAGTTATTTTTGTTGTATTTATCAGGTGTTGACTTATTGATCTCTTGTGGTCTTTTCGTGGTTAGACCATTTGCAGTAACTTCTTTATCTGTAGAGATTCAGTTTGATCTCAGTCATTCAATAGATTTCATATATCGATTCGTTATAAATTTTATGAATGCCAATGATTGAATCCGTATAAGTCGAATACCAATTACTTCATTTCTTGGACAGATCGCAAGCTGAGGCAGTGCACAATTTCACGACCATAAAAATGTCCTTCATGGTCGTGAAGAAGCTGTACGAGGGAGAAAATGATATGTGAAAATATGTTTATGAAATTCCACATCTCTTGACTCAAAGAGAGAATTGGCATAAAGGCCACACTTTAAAAATCTTTTTGTTCTATGAGCATCCAAGAAAAACACAAGGATGAGTACGAGCCATGAACTAGTCTCTATCCCTTTTTAGAGTGAACATATCCTCTTGAAAAACATCAATATACGGTGTATAGCATCTATCGAAAGATGATTAAAAATTTTCAAGAGGAGGTCATCCGGCAAAAAAAAGTCCATACCATTTTGCTGAGCAGAAGGATTACTGAGACCTAGCTCTTGCTGATAGAAAGATGAATTTGTCGAGTCCTGCCTTG
>JAOVYX010021927.1:0-15174 GCA_035668315.1 Drosera spatulata | reverse complement strand
ATGCAATTTAGACAATACAAAGGGAATAAAAACAAACGTTTAGAATAACGAAATGATGTGTGATTTCATACACATCACCAGGGCGAGCCCATGTCCCTGCGCAACCTTCGAGTCCCTGCAAACGAGTGCCCAGTGCCTCGACGATCTCATCACATCCACCTAATGAAAAGCTAATCTTTCTCCTAACACATCAACGTATCGTCGATTGGCTCCGTGCAAGCATCTGTCCAGCACCCGTGTTGTTAGGGGGGCTAAGTCCTGCCACAACCCCGGGTCCCTGCAAACATTTGTCCAACAACCCCTAGTGACATACCTGCAAGCACTGTCCAGCATCTAAGTCGCCAGGCCGAGCCCATGTCCCTGCGCAACCTTCGAGTCTCTGCAAACCAGTGCCCAGTGCCTCGACGATAATTCTAAATCTGTACGAGGAACAACGAACCTCTCCTTCGTCCCGATATCATCCTCGCATGAGGTTAAACGTTTTAATTAATTACAGCATATGCCATTTCATTGATTTATCAGCTTGTCACTTGGTAAGTCCTCAAACGCCATCTCATATGATTTGTTCATCTCATAATTACCGAAATTATTAGAACGCATTACTTTGCTCGTCCCATTTTTCTATTCGTTTATTTCTCCATTCTTAATTAACGTGTCAATTAAGCTTATCCCATCATTTATATTCGCGTATTCATCGACGATTCATTATTATAAATAAATACGTTACATTTAATTTTTATTCGTATTGAATTATGGTCAATCGTTACGCTAATGGTAATTATCAAACCAGACCATTACCCCATGCATCATCCTCATCTCCCAAACTCACCGCAACCTGTGGATCATCCTCTCAATACAGTCCCAAGCTCCAGCAATTCATTCCATCAAACATCAGAACATCATAAACAGTCTCAAATCACGACCAAGGGTGTTAGGAGGGGTTGGGTTACCTCACGCGAGAGAGGAAACGAAGCAGCTACGATGGCGGGATGACTGGCGACGGCTGTTAAGACGGTGTCGGGCTGCGGCCGTGGGAACTTGGCCGAAGGCTGCTGGGGTGGTATCGGACAGCGGCTGCAGGGCTGACGGCTACGGGTAGGTGGCGTACACGGCTCGGTTTGGCCGGATCCGGCCTTGGTGCGGCTGGGGACGAAGTCCCGGTGATTGGGCGACGGCTATCGGGGCGGCTGGTGGCAGGGAAGCGCGGTGATGGCAGCGATTGGTCAGGCGGCAGTGTAAGGGGGAGAGGAGAGGAGAGGAGGTGGCGGCGGCGATAAGTGTGGCGGGAAGATATGGAACCCTTGGTTCAGGTTCCTTAGTCTTAGAGATATGGCTTATGTAAAGGGATTAGGATATAATCTGTTATCCATAAGTCAGTTATGTGATAAGGATTATGAAGTCTCCTTTACACATGGCACATGTGAGATAAAAATTAAAACAACCAAGATGTCAAACTAATAGGCTGCAAAAAAGGAAATATCTATGCAATAGACTTCAATATGTCATAGCCTGCATAGAACTCTTGTTTCTATACCAATGAATCTAAGGACATAAACTAGTTGTGGCACAAGAGGTAAGCACATTTAAACTTTAAAATCATAGCAAGCCTTTCCTCAAATAACTTGGTATGAGGTTTATCTGAAATCAAGTTCAAGAAGGATAAACTGTGGAAATCCTGTTAAGAGGGAAAGTAGACAAAGACTAGCATCAAACCTGTCAACTCTATAGAATCCACTAGAGTTCTTGAACTCCTTCACATGGACGTGTTTAGACCAGTGGAAGTAGAAATCATAGGCAAGACGAAATATACACTTGTAGTTGTTGATGATTACTCAAGATATACTTGGGTAATATTTCTGCATAAGAAGAATGAAACCTGTAGTATACTAACTAGGTTTCTAAGACAGGTTCAATACGAAAAAGGAATTGATATGATTGTCATTAGGAATATCATGGCACAGAATTGACCCAGCTGGTATGGACAAATACTGTGATGATCATGGCATAACGCATAACTTCTCCGCACCTAGAACACCATAGTAAAATGATGTAGCTGAGAGGAAAAATAGAACACTAATAGAAGCAATCAGGACAATGCTCTCAAATACAGAATTGTCGAAAAGCTATTGAATTGAAGCAGTAAACACTACTTGTTATGTCCTATATAGATGTCTTATACATAAGCTGCACAAGAAAACCCTCTATGAATTATGAAAAGGAAAGACACCAAGTGTCAAGTACTTTAATGTATTTGGTTGCAAATGCTACGTTTATAATAATGAGAAGCAACATCTAAGAAAATTCGACCTTAACTCAGATGAAGAAATCTTTCTAGGATACTCTATTACAAGTAAGGCATTTAAAGTATATGAAAAAAGAATAGGACTTGTAGAAAAGTCAATACATGTTTCATTTGATGAAACTAATAGCTCTCCTTGTATTGCTGATGTTTCTGATGAGGAATGTGTCTATGTTGACGATGAACAGGTTGCAGACGAGGGCTCAGAAGATACAGTAAAGGATGAGCCGTCTGCACCAGATACAGAAGTGAAAGAAAACGTAGTAGGACTAGAGTCAGCTGTTGTCCAGCAATTACTATAGGAGACATCAATTACTGAACCACAAGATAAGAAAAGATGGATAAAAGCTCATACTCGGAACGTAATCATATGAGATAAGGATGCCCAGTATAGACCAGAGGAGCAACAACAAAAGAGTGCTTGTCTGCATGCTACATCTCAGAAACGGAACCAAAGACCATCAACCAGGCTCTAAGTGACTAAAATTAGATAGATGCCATGCAAGAGCAAGTAAATGAGATCCAAAGAAATAAAGTATGGTATATGGTCCTAAGACCAAAGAACTATCTAGTGGTTGGCTATAAGTAGGTGTTTAAAAACAAAACAGATGAAAATGGATAATGATAAAAAAGAAAGCCAGATTGATTGTCAAAGAGTATTCACAAGAGGATGAAATAGACCTTGATGAACCTTTGGCCTTGTTGTAAGACTTGAAACCATAAGAATATTCCTTGTCTATCCTGTATAAGAAGAATTTGAAGTCTATCAGATGGATTTGAAAAGTATATTTCTTAATGGAAAGCTTCAAGAAGAGGTTTATGTTGAGCAACCTCCAGGCTTTGAAGATTACGAGCATCCTGATCATGTTTACATGTTAGATAAAGCCCTATATAGACTAAAACAGGCTCCAAGGGCATGGTATGAAAGCTTCTTAACCTTTCTTTGTGATAATGGCTTTCAAAGAGAAAAGGTAGGCCCCACCTTATTTCTTGAGAAACATAAAGATCAAACACTCTTAATGCAGATATACATTGATGAAATTATCTTGGGATGCACTAATGGTAAGCTTTGTGAAAGGTTTGGTGCACTAATGAAGTCAAAATTTCAAATTAGCTTAATAGGAGAGTTAAAATACTTTCTAGGACTTCAAGTATAACTAATGGAGAGTGAAATATTCATAAATCAAGCTAAATATCTGAGAAATATAGTAAAGAAGTTCAGTTTAGAAAATGCAAGTAACATGAGAACACCTATGAGCTCTATTGCAAAGATAGATATCGATAAAGATGAAAATGAAAAACCAATTAACCAAACACTATATAGAGGACTAAGGTCACTACTATACCTGGCTGCTAGTAGACTAGACACCCTCTATTCTGTTTGTCTTTGTGCCAGATATCAATATGATCCTAAAAAATCCCACTATATTGCAGTCAAGAGGATCTTGAGATATCTCAAAGGAACTCCTGATCTGTATATATGATATCCTAGAGAATCAAATTTTACACTAATTCAGATGCAGACTTTGCAGGAATTAGAGTTGATAGAAAAAGCACAAGTAGAACATGTCAATTTTAAAGTGCAAGACTTATATCATAGTTTAGCAAGAAGCAGACTACAGTTTCAACCTCTACTGTTGATGAGCATAAATATACTCATAACTTTCTAGGCTAATTTCTTTATTTAGTATGTTATATGTTGTGTTTCTTTGTGTTTTAGTTTATTTTTGTATCTTTGATGTTGGTACTACTCTTTGTATGGTTTTTATGTAGATATGGCCATGTGAAGAGAGGTTTTAGCGTTCCATGGATATAAAACTATGCGTTTGAAGTGATTATAGAGATTTTGAAGACTTTGATTAAGTTTGGATGCGTTTCGATGAAGTTCATGATGATATTTTGACTTATGAAGATGTTTTTAATGCATATAAGGACATTCGTGATTGTTTTGGATCGATTTGAAGAAGCTTTGATGAAGTTATGAAGCATCATGATCGTTCCAAGCTTGATCACGATCGTGACGATGACCATAAATCAACGAGAGATAGTTTTACCTTGGTCACGATCATTACCATGTCTATCACGATCGTGACGGCCCCTAAATTTCATCCTGAGACGAAGCAGTCGTATGGTCATGATCGTTATAACTGAAACATTTTACAAGATTTTCATGCGATTTCTCCAGGTTTCTTAGGGTTTTCATATTTTTCTATAAATATACTATGTAATGTTCGTTTCTTAGAGTATCTAGTATTCATCAAGCCGTCGTTTTCTGGGTTTAGGTAGGTCACAAACATATTTATTCTTTGTTCGTGTTTCTCGGATTAGATTTTCAGAGTTGCTTAACTTTGGATTATCATTCTCAAGGTCTTATTCATTGGTTTGTAAGAACTTTCGTTGGTTATTTATGCACTTTAGTCATTTGATTCATCTATGTTGGTTATTATGATTATAATTGCATATACATGTTTGTGTTGCTTTCCAATTCAATGAGTGAGTAGTTTATTAGTAGGGAGTAATCATAATGACACAAAGTTAAGGGATTATGAGATTTGTTCTATTTATCCATTTACTCTGATGTGTTTCATATTAATGTTGTCAAAGATCAGAGCTTTATCATAGTTAATGCATGATTTCATTTGATTGACCGCCTAAATGACTTTATACCTTGGCTGTAATATGTTAGCTTATGAATACCTCTAAATCGATCACTTAGACGTATTGATAGATTAATCTAGCTAATGATTCAATATAAAATAGCAACTAGATAAGTTATAGACCAAGCTATCTTGGTATAGCTTATCTAGGATCTTTTGACATATGCATAGTAGACTAATCTATGTTGCTATTTTATTCATGTTTGGTATGTTCCTTGATTGATTCAATTATCTATTTTATGTATTCATGCTATCATGATATGTGAGGTAGATGATTAGTTTAGTTATTCAAGCTATCTTGGTAATTAAAATTTTAGTGAATCTGATTAAAGACAGCCCCTTTACTCCAACCAAATCATGCATTTGCAATTCTATAAACATTTCATTTCCAATTCACTAAACCATGTATTGATCCATTATCCTTATTTTCAATGATTAATCCATAAGCCACGTAAAGTTATGAGAATCCTCTCTACATTTGTTTCTATAGTTTCAACCTAGTTAATCAATCCAGTGCAAGTAGTTAGTTTAATTCCTTTAGTTCTCAATTATTAGTAATTAATCAGTTTGCAATTTAGTTTCGAATATCCCACAACTCTCAATTTTAAGCTAATTAATTAGAAATTCGAATTTGATTTAACACTCCATCTCTCTATGAGATCGATCCTTACACAGTCTATCTATATTGTTATATTATAAGTTGGGAACTAATCTTCACGCGCAGACGACAACGCATCAACTGTAGAGGCTGAGTATATTGCAGCAGGGAGCTATGCCGCACCGATTTTGTGGATGAAATCATAACTTGCAGAATATGGTTTTCAATTTTAAAAAACATTAATCTTTTGTGACAAAGCTATTACAATGGCTATTCCAGAAAATCCTGTTTTTCATTCAAGAACCAGGCACATTGATGTCAGATATCATTTTATCAGGGATCATGTGCAAAAAGGTCACATTAAAGTGGAATATATTCCCACAGAAAAATAAATTACAGATATTTTTACAAAGTCTCTTGATGAAAGCAAATTTATCCAATATAGGGGTGAGTTGGGTGAGATTGATTTAAATGAATAAGACCAAAAATGCTATACTGCTTTACTGCATACCGAGAAGCAGACTAACATTCAAAACCCTTACTGTATTTTTACTTTTAGCAGCAGACAACTGTATAGTTTTCTACGCCATGATTTTCGTAATGGTCAGAAAAGTGACTGTTTCTATGAAAAAATAGACAACAGTTACTTTTTCAAAATTTACAAAGGTAACTTTTGAGATTTATATATACTCAAGTACTTAGAAGCCTCAATACTCTTTAAGTACTCAAGCTCTCAATTCTCTCTATTGCAAAACCTTAGATCTCGATTCTCACTCTCATTCTTCTTCAAACTCAAAGTCTTCGATCAAATCGATTACGAAAATGGGCAACACATACCCTAACTCTCTATTATCATCTAAGAGGACCCAAATCCAAGCAAGCCCCTCGAAGAAAGGGGATAAGGAGATCAAGAAAGAGGAGCTACAGGCGGGAGTTATTCTTGACTTTGAAACCCTAAAAGACAAATGTGATGAGGTCAAAGAAATTGTAGAACTCGTTCAAGCCGCTGGATTAAAGTATTTGTGTGAACGAAATAGTCGAATCTACCAAGATGAGGTCATAGACTTCATTGAAACCGCAAAAGTTACAGATGACTTACAGAAGATCAAATACAATTCGAGCAAGAAGCTTTGAATTCTTATTACTCCTGAAGATTTTGAAAGACTCTTCAAGGTGTCAAATGAAGAGTCTAAAGTAAAACCACAGTCTGTGGTGAAAAATGGGAGGCATGCCATGCTGAATGACGAACACAAATATGAGAGAATCAAAACTAATAAGACGTTCCTCTTCAAATCACATAAACTACTTACGAACGTGGTCAAGAAGGCAATTATGTCAAGAAAATTCGCAGAGGACCAGATCACAACGGATCAATAGGAAATCATGTTTGCGATTGTGGTCAAACACAAGGCAAATTGGGCCAAGTTGCTAATTTATCAATTGGCGAAAGCAGTTGAAGGCAGACAACTGCTTTATGGAAGGGTGATTAGCATCACTCTGAAGGATAAGCTCAAGCTATCAGATAAGCTGGAAAGACCATGGACTTCTATCAAACAGATTGATGTGAAGAAGATTGGCAAAAAACCCCTTGGGTTCTCAAAAAAAAGAAAGGAGGTGCAGTCGACCTCAATAGCTTCTGACCAGCGTCAAAAAGAGACTGCTGAAAAGGCAAAGGAGATAAACGCAAAGTCACCTACTAAAGCTCAAGCAGCTGAGGGGATCACAAAGGCACAAGCTCCTAAGAAAACTTCAGAAGTCCGACCAGGAAGCCTGTCTTAGCGAAACCCGTAAGAGTGACAAGAAGACAAATGGTGATGCTGACATTAGAAGAGGCAGAAGAGACATCACCAAAGGGCCCTGGAGACCAGCAGTTGACTCAAAAGGAGGAAGTGACCCAACCTATCCATCAGACAACCGCAGATCAGTCGATAGGCACCATCGTAGCTGAAACTCCAATACTTGCTACAATGACTGATGTAGACGTGGTTCTTCTGACCACCATAGATAATTTCCCCAAAAGGAGTCAGAAGTGACAGTCTTTCATGATGTCAATCCTACAATAGAATTTCTTAAGGGTGATCAGAGTTATAATCACTCTAGTCAAGATTTAATCATGCATGCACAACACAGCTACTCAAAGGTTAGAGAAGGTCCTATGGAACAGTTGAGGCAAGAGTTTGTAGCCCAGGGATATACAACAAAGGAAATAGAAGATATTGAAGCCAACCTAAGAAGGCTGTGAACCGAACAGTCTATCACTACCTCAACTACACTTACCATCATCACCAGCAGCACTGCGGCCGAGACACAAGCAACAATGACATCCTTGATTCCAGTCTCTACTACAAGCATGGAATTATGAAGTTTGCAAATAAGATAACCCTCGAAGGCATCAGAGGTCTGGGCTACCAAAACTACCACCATAGAAGCAAAAGAAGTCCCCACATCAACAACAGCTGAAAAGACCACTATAGATGTAGGCTTACGAACTACATTGTCCCTTGAGACAAGAGTTACAATGCACAGAGGCAAGACAAAGGAATTGCTTGTCGAACCTTAGAAAGAGGCCATGCTACAATAGTTCATCAGGGAGAACAAGCTCCCCATGAAAGGCAAAAGGACAACAGTCCAGATGAAACCTAAGTTTATCCCCTCTGGACCTATAATAAGCTGCAGGATCAACCCCAATAGGAGCAAAACTAAGTTAAGGATCATTGATGGGCTGAAGGAGGAAGAAATTGAGCAGCTGACCTTGATGCAAAGGAAGGAAGCTGCAAATAAAAAGAGACCAGCAAAGACATATATTTTGTTCAGTGGAGCTTTAGAAATCAAGGACTCCACATTTAAAAGAACACGGCATAGACAGGCTTAGCTGCAAGTCGTAGAGTTCGTGCACACGACATAGACAGGCTTAGCTGCAAGTCGTAGAGTTCGTGCAGAACTAAAAAGGCTTATTGACAAACATGTAAGGACATCATCCCTCGACATTTACAACTATCTGTCCAGACCTATAATTAGCAAACCCTCTTCGTCAAGAGATTATGATAGCAATGATGATGATCCTCAACAACAAGAAGAAGATGATGAACCAGATAAGGATATAATTATTGACGAGGTAGCAAAGAAAAGTGCTGATCAGGAAGCCCAGCTACCTCAAATCCAGGACAAGGAAACTGCAAAACTAACGGAAGAATTAGAAACAAGGGAGGACGTTGTAAAACTCCTATCTAAAGCAACAATTATAGACGTCCCCATGCTGACATCCGTAGATGAGCAAACGAAAGAAAATACAGACGATGCTGAACACATAAGTGCAATAGATGAGCAATTGGGATAAACATGGACAAAGGGTTCTAGATAAACAATTGGGATAAACATGAACAATAAAAGATCACAAATATTTCAGGATCTATAATCGAAATCTCTAGATCAAGGCCAAGTCAGAAATACAACAGACTAGGTACAACAGACCTAATTTGCAATAGAAGTTGAAGCGTAGGAGACTGGGTGCAAAAGAGCAGATGGATGATTGGATAAGGATTAGAGAAGCAGTAATATCGAATGTTTGAGGTTTGAAACTCAGTACGATGTTGAAGATAGCTGTGAGGGGACAAACAGATAGTTATCAATGTCGGAAGAAAACAGTCACGGGTTCTAATTCTCTGAATCCTATAAAAGGGGAATATTGATCAAGTTGAGAGAAGGTTAACGACGATTATGAGATTCATTCATAAGCAAAAACTCTTCCAAAGTGATTGACAATTGTTCTTAGAGCTGTGATTGAAGTTCAACAGAAGAAATTTCACTAGTCTACATCAAAAACAACAACTGTTGTAGAGTTTTTAGAAGAAGATCTATACAACGATCTAGGCTCTTGTCGTAACAAGTAGTTTACATTTAAAGTGTTTCATTGTAAGGCACAAATAAAAAGAAAGTAAATTTCCTCTTGGCTTGGCTTTACTGATCACCAAGGATAGACTGGACTAAACTTTCGTTTGTGATTTGACAACGATTGCATGCACCAATATAAATTATTTTGTCCTTTATTATACTTTACTATATATATTAGAACGGCTAGATCACAATCTTGGACACAAAGGAGACAAGTACAAGAACTCAAGTCTCGATTGCAGACCATTTTCGTCAGTCTACAGAAGACAAAGTGCATAGAACTTAAGATCAGACTGCACTAAACTGTAAAAAAAATAATTAAATAGCCTATTCACCTCCCTTTAGACTATTTATTGTAAACTCCGAGATTTATAGGAGAAGGGTTGAATATTCTACTTAAAACTTTCTTTTCAACAATTAAGTTTTTTTGTTACTGTGTTTAAACCTGAGTTATTCAGCAACTTTAATAATATGATATCAAGACATGAAAGTAAGATGCACAGAGATTTATAGTAATTCTTACAATAGAATTCAATCGAATAGTAAAGCATAAGTCCACTCTTTTCTTGGTGATCAGTGTAGTCAAATCAAGAGGAAATGAACGGAAAGGAACGTGCTTAGTGGCAGATGCAAGATAATAAGTCCGGAGGTCATAGTTCCTATAAGAAAAAACAATAAATATGTTTCCAAAATTACATCATAATCATACTAAAATAGCTTTATTATTTATCTCTTCATTACCAGTATTTTTCTGATATAAAAATATTTAAAATTGAAAAAAATTGTAGGTTTAAGAATGTTGAATACGACACTAAGGCTGTATATATAAATTAGCTCAAAGTTTTTGATGTATTAGAAAAATAATCCCTAGCATAAAATTTGGAATATTGATATGAAAGATATAATAGAGATGAACAATAATACACTATCCAGTAAAAATAAAAAATAAAATAAAAATAATAGTGGCTTGTGCCTAGTGGCCAGCGGGATTTGAGATGTTAAGGGAATGGTATATAGGTAAATGACAAAGGAATAAAAATAACAAAAAATAGAGCGCCTCAAATCCTCACATGCCCCAAATAACAATAATTATTCATTCATCGTGCATTACTGAACAAATTCCAAGTCTACAAATCATACAGCATCGAAAATGAGCCTCTAAAATCCATAAAATACAATCAGTCGGTAAGGTCATCCTGAACTCAATCTTAATCTTTTCATATCCCACGAGCTTTCGTTATGTATTTTGATATCAATCATCTCTTGTTATGCTGAAACCACATTTAATGAAATAGAGTACAAGTGAGCGCAATTTCAGTAGTGATAATAATGACCAGAGTGTCAAAGAAGGATAAAACAATAAATCAAGCTCAAACATCTGAGCACATCATGATGAGTCAAAGACCTTCATAATACAGAGGCATAAAACTATCCATCAATGCCGTAGCTCTGAAACAGTGATCAGCCAATTCACATTTCGTCTCAACTCGAAGGTCTCTTGCCCATCAATTAAAGTATCATGTCAAACACAGGGCACCATCGTGTCGGACCATGTCCACCACACGTGCGACATGTCCAAATCACCACAACCATATACCATTAATTAATTAATCCTTCTGTCACATAATAAATATAACACTTATTTTTTTTTATGTCTCATAATAATTACCACTATCTTATTTGGAAAGTTTCTATCTAAAAAATTACAAAATTAATCAAACTCAGGTACATTACATCAACTATTTTCTCTCACAATTGTTACAGTACCCCCCATATCATCAAAAAAAATATTTTTTCTACATCAAATTTCACAAAAATCTCACACACATAAAACCTATATCGATCAATTTGAGACAATTATTATGGGACGGAGGGAGTATTTTTTTTTTTTTTTTTTATGGTCATTGCTTGGGTGCGTATAGATTAACCTTCATATTAACTCAGCTCATCCTCTCAACACGAATCCTTTCACACAAGGAATAACTTCTTTTAATATTTTGGATATCAATAAATATAATTTTCTCACTCGATAACTCAATAAATAATATGAAATCAAATAATCATAGGAAACTTAATCAAATATATTGAGTCAATGAACGGCTTATAGAATTCAATGGAAAGGATTGACGAAGAATCAAATAACTCGAATAAATAGCAAGATCATTACGGTACAAGATTTAGCATTTATCAGCACCTAAAAATTGATCTCCCTCAACTGTCTCTTTTATCCCCCGTTCTACTTGCTGAAACCCTCGAGTCACCAAAATAGCATCTGTTTTTTTTCCCCATAGCCCCTGTGCGTATATTTCCTTCAATTTTCCTTCTCATCCTTCACGTATGAAAATCTTCTCCATAATCTTGTTTCTCTCGTGTCTTGCTCTAGCTTTCTTTTTCAATCAAGTTTTTAACACTTGAATCCACCAAAAATAACTCTCTCTCTCATCCCCTTGCTATTTCTGTATGATAATTCTTTTTACCGACTCATGCATGCTCTTAGCAATACAAATGTTGCCACCTGAAGTGAAGACCAACACACATCAACTTTAAACATGTACGGAGTAATATACAATGTATCCATTGGGAAAGCTCTTAACTATGGCACCCACAAGTTCAGGTGCACATTTCTCTTTTCCCTTAATCATTATCTTATAACAATGAACAAATACATAAGCATTTTATGTACTTGTAACAAATTAAAAGATCCATCTCGTAACTAAACTTGAAGTCAAACTTATTGTTCCCATCAAATAACATACCATTGAATAATTTCCAAGACTACACATCCCAAAAACCATGTCGATTTTACATAAAACACAATACCTCTTAACTATATGTTACGTCAAACCCTAATATATAATCACCATTGAATTTTAGGGTCGTTACCAAAAAGTACAAAAGCTTGTACTAAAAATAACAAAAAATGCAAGCAAACTATTGTTGTTGGGGGTTCCAACTCGCGGCAAGTTAGACTTATATATAGAGAGAGAGAGAGATAGGGTATGAAAGGGTTAAGGTGCCTTTAACCATGAAACGCGATGATGGACATTGTTTATCAACAATTCGATCCTTAAATGTGATCATCTATTCCAATAAAACATATTAACAAAAATTGGAATCATTCCAACGCTCCAATCTTTAAAACTAGAAACCATTAAAATGAACAGTTCAAAATAGTTCTTAAACAAGCTATATCATTCCCGAACGCATGAGTCATCGATTGCTCCCAAATTTTGCATACATAATACGAGTGGGTAATAATATCCATGATCATAGTTGATTATAAACGTGTCGATTATTGAATTTTTGCGAACGTCTTTAGCTATTTTGGTTAAACGCACTTTAACACCTTTTTTCCTATATATATATACATATAAGGAAAATCATTGGTGTTATAGCAGTAGACAACATGGCTGTTTCAAACTGCATCTCTTCTTTCCGTGAACTGCATCTTATTCTTTTTGTCAACTGTAATTTAAAAGACGAAAAATGGTGCAGTTCACAATAAAACCAACTACAGTTTAAAAGAAGAAAAAGGATGGAGTTCACAATAAAACAAGATGTAGTTCACGGGAAGAAAAGGTACAATTCATAGCAGCCATGTTAGCTGGTACTGCAATGCCAATGACGCACCCATATATATGTAGCTTACTCAAAAAAGCCCGGGGGCTCACATGCCCCGCATTGCCCTATACTGGATCCGCCCCTGAACGTACCCACATAATCCCGTCAAGTATACGATGTGGGAGGACACTCCTGTAAGATAAGATGATTTAGCAAACCTTACCTCTATTTTTACATAAAGAGGTTGTTTCTTGAAACCCTCAGGTGCTCAATCTATGACCTCAAAATGAGAAGGGAAACGGATAACCATTGAGGCAACTCCACTTGACTACCCAAACCAAGAGGGATTCCGCCATATGAGGGGGTTTTTTAATCATCTTAACCTTCTTACAGTTCAGTCTTCAACACTGAACATCTTCCTTGAAGAGGTTCCTTCTAACTCTCTCGATTCCTCTTTTGGATCAGTTAGCCTTGAACATACCACTCCTTCAAGTGTTTGTGAGCTTCTGTTATTCTACTATAGCACTAACTTTCATGTATTGATCTTTTTCACATCAAAGTTTGTGCTTATAGGATTTTCGTATAATTCTATAATATTTTCAAGTTTGATTGTCATCCCTTATTTATAGACAATGCTCATTTAATAGTCTTGTTCATCTTGTCCTTCAAAATAATCTCAACACTTCATTTGAATAAAAAAAACTATCCAAAAACAGATCCCAATGTCGTTTGAAAAGGCCTGAGATGTTCACCTTGCATGACTCTATTATTGCGTGTAGAAGTTTGTCATGTACTAAACTTTGTTGCTATGTCTTGTTGTCCTTGCCGACAGTAGAACAACTGACATTTACTCCGAACTAACCCTTCTGGCTTTCTAACCGAGTCCATTCTATAGTCCATATATAAAGTCCATTCGGTTGTTCTAATTAACTCTTCTGACCTGAAAATGTTATCCAAGTAGTTTGCATTTTGATGATCTCTATTTCTTTGGTATTTGAGTTTGAACCTCTATTGTGTTGGTGACTTTTTTAGAGTTATTTTGTTTATCACTCACTTCTAAAGACCTATTGTCTACATCTGAAAAATGGAAATGGCCGACGATCCTGAGCGACAACGACGATATCGATGTGATAGTAGTTTGGGTTCTGGTTATGACACTACAAAAAACCTGTATACTTTGCGACGGATCAATTCCGTCGGAGGAACATATCTGCGATGGCACTTTCCGTCGTAATCAATGACATCGTAAAAGCGTTAGTTTGCGACGGATCAGTCACAACAAAAGATATTCTGCGACGGATTGACTTTTTCCGTCGCAGAATATAATTTCTAAAATTTATTTTGACTTGCGACGGATTCCGTCGCAAAAGTAAAAAAATATTCTTTTAATTAATTCCTAATATAAATAAATAATTAACTAAAATAAAAATAATTGTAGCCATTTACACTTTGCGACGGAATCCGTCGTATACTTAATTCAATTAATTTATTTCTAAAAAGAATTAAATAATTAAATAATCATATAATATCTATATTTTATTGGGACGGAATCCGTCGTAAAATAAACATACTTTGCCACGGAATCCGTCACATAATATAAATATAAATATTTTACACTATTGTCATTTGCGACGGAATCCGTCGCACAATGTGAATTTTTTTTAAAAAAAATAAATAATAATTATTGATATTTATCGAAATACCTGTTTTAAATTACAATATCACGGATAATTACTCCAAAAAAATAAACCAAAATCGTATAGAATTTCAAAATACATTTCACAGTTACATTACATTATTCCATTACAAGTTTACATATACTAATGGCCGGCTAACCCGGGATGTCGCTGCTTCAGAGGGCAGGAATCATTGTCTGGACCAGGAGGTAACCTCGGCGTGCCAGTGCCAGCCTCCGCCTGGCAGGTGCAATCGGGATCAGGGCCCATCTGGCTCATCAAAAAGGCAATCTGAGCCTGCATCCATTCCATAGCCTGCTGCTGGGTGAGAACCTGCTGCTGCAACGTTTGCACCTCTTGAGAGACTCCAGAGTCACGAGCAGACTGTGACTGTGACCTGGACATCGCAGACAGGTGGCTCTTCGGGTAGAACGAGGTGGCAGCCGACCCAATGCCGTAGACCCTTCCCTTCTGTGGCCGTGCGACCTCTAT
>JAOVYX010021926.1:0-15174 GCA_035668315.1 Drosera spatulata | reverse complement strand
AGGGATTGTTCAGTAGTGTTCCAAAATTTGTGGAATTGAATTTCGCCTAAATTTCTGCTTGTTTTACGTTGAGTGTTAGCCTATATAGCTGGCTCAGATGCTTCAGAATTTGAAGTGGGCGAGTGCTTCTGATAAGGATGTGGACTTGACTGAGTGCCTCAAGCTGTCCATGGAGATGAAGAACCCATTGATCTGCAAGGCCATTCCTAGGACTGTTTGACAGATGATCGTGATGTTGTAATAATAAGTGAGGAGCTATAATGAGAATTTCTGACGAGTTCAAATGAGGAATGGGAATTATAATTCAACATCACATTATGATCATCCTTAAACTTCCCTTTCATGTAATTTGGCACATGAAAGATGTAGTAACAAAGTATTAGGGTTTAGACTCTGCAATATTCATTTTTTTTTTTCTCCACGGAAGTTCATCATAGTCAGCCTACGTGTGATACTATCAGATATGTATGAATAATGGATGACCTACGATTTTCCAACAGGTTAGTTTGAAAACATGCAAGGCATCCGTAAAAAAGAATTCAAGGCAGTTGCAATTACAACTTGGGTACGTATCACCTGGTTGTATCAACCAAGATTCGGAAGGAGGATTTGATTGTCAATTTGTCACATACTAAAATACTGATCTGTGCGTTGCACGGGATGAATAAAGATAATATAAATAAATAATATTAATGTTATTTATATAGATTAATGTATATTGAATATGAAAGTTTTATTTTTATTTTTTTGATAAAATCTATGAAAAATTATCGTTTTATTATACTAAAATACGATTTTATATATGAAACTGTTCGGATTTTTTTATAATTATGTCTTTGTGAAAGATATTGCATATATAGTTATTATATATTTTTATTTGATCCAAATATTTTATGTTAAATTTGAGATATTAACTTTTGATCAAAATTTAATCTCGATCATTTAATTCATAATCTAATTGGATAAGATTATGTTAATTTAAATAAAATAAAATTACTCGGTTATCCATTAAAATTTTTAAATGACAATAATATCCTGTCATACTATTTGTCATTTGTCGCGGTTTGTCGCGCTTAAAAACGACGGTATAATACGATATATTTTAGATTAGATTAGATTATACAGGTTTTTCCGCTGGCACAAACATCAAAGGCTCCACGTGATGACTTCCTAAAATCCCATTTGGCTCGTGCCTAAGTTTCTAGGGCGCAACTAAATGCATGGATTAGTAAGATTAGCTTCGTGAAGTAGTCTCATTGCTTGTGTTGTTGCCGAAGTAGATATTAAAATTCCAACATGTTCGGAAGAAAAAAGGTGGGAAGAGCGGGACAATGGATGCAAGAGATTGAATATCATACCTAAACATTTTTCTATTTTCAGATTCTATAAAATGGAGTCTTGTCTATTCTCATTTTGGAATCCTCGATTTGATAAACGATTTTATTCGGGATAGCATGCGACCTTGAAGTGAAAGTACTGGTTGAACCACACGGGTATCCCCCGGCGTTTTGGTTCCTAGATCATCACTTCACATGCTCATTCTCCACAATCCACTACTGGTTATCCCTAACTAACTAGAATGGATAGTGGAGGAAAATTCTTTAGTATATATAGACCCTCTAAACTTCCGTAAACCTTCTCTGTCTTTGCGACCCACTTTTATTCTCTCTTCCTTTTCATTTCCTTGTTTGTTAGTCCACTTAATAGGGCTAGTTTCCTTTTGCTAAAAGAATTCAATTGATCGTAAACATAAACTGTATTCAATAGATCAAAATTTGATTCTGAAAAGCATATCAACGTTTTTAGTTTTAGGAACAACACCAACCTTGAAAACTTCAGGATAGGGCCTCATCGTGCTTGGAGACCTTTTGGGGTTTCTACTCCTAACAGCACAATTCAACCTTTCAGACTTGCCAGGGAATGGCCTTGGTTATACTGTCATTAACTGTTTGTTCTCGCTCTCTCTCTCTCGTTTTTTTTTTTTTTAGCACGACACCTTGGCTAGCTAGGTACGGCAGCCAAAACTTAGCTCACAACCATGATATGGAAACAGTTATATTCAGTATAAAAAAGAATCAAATTCATGAGTCAATTTTAGCAATATCCAGGACAACTAATAGCAACTTATTAGAAAGAATAAAAGATGCAATTGCGCTCCATGCCACTAAGCAGCTTCTGTTTTACAGTTTTACTTGTGGCCAGGGAAAGTCAAGACGAGATGACCTGCTTTCACCTTCACACAAGAAAGCATATTTGTATATGAAGATGCCAAAGATCAAATGCAAGGTACTGTACTTTGTATAGTCAAAGCTCATGGCAATTAGGAAGAGATGATGACGACCGCAGATGCTTATCGCAAAACATGTACCAGCACTTAAAATTATTCCGTTCATACAGATCTACTAAAGCAATGCTGTAGGTTTCATGTTTAGGAAGTGTAGACGAGAGAAAATACCAACACAATCCAACAAAAAGGCTTCAGGTTGTGAACATGTGCCTCAAATCATTCCCGTGTGGTCCTGTCTTCTCTGTGGTCCTTCCATGTCTTGTTCCGCGTGGGTTGATGCAAGTGTAAGGTTTTAAACATGTGTACATGGGCTATATAAAGTTTGGGGCTTGGTTTTGAGCAAGCATTAAAGCACAGGAACAGTAGGAGCATAAGAGATCACATATTCTCATTGTTTTTATTTATTAAACACATAGTTAGAGCTTTAAGGGATTTGTTTTTAGAAGTGAGTCACTTCTATATCCCTTATATATTGTTACGCTCTTAATGTTTGGTGTTTTGTATCTTCTCGTTTGACTGGTGGATTTCTTCATCGTCAGACAACCGCCCGTGGCTTTCTCCCGCAAAGATTTTCACGTAAAATCTCTCTTTTTTTTATTTGTGTTATTTATAATCAACTCGTTGATTTATATTTGTAAAGTTCTATTTAACCCCTTAGACTAGTAACGGTAAAATTTATGGATCTTGGTAGTAATAAAGTGGTATCAGAGCTTGGTAGTATTCACTTCTTATTTCCTACACCGGGTTAGACCATGTAGGTTTAGGAACGAATATTGTTAAGTTTGAAATTTAATTAAGTCCATTGGATTTTTTACTTTCCTGTTTTATTTATCGTGTGTTAAAAAAGATAAATGGTACCAATGAAATTTGACATGGAAAAACTTGATGACACAAATAATTTTTAATTTTAGAGAGTCAAAATTATTGCCTTATTAACTTAAGAAGGAATCGAAAAGGTTATAGAAGGGGTTGATAAATTATCGATAGAAATGAAAGCGGAAGATAAGACGATTATGGATAAGAAGGCGCCAACATCTTTACAGTTATGTTTGTCCGATAATGTTTTTCAGAACGTCCTAGAGGAGAAAACTGTTAAGGCTCTTTGGGATAAGCTGTCAACCTTATACATGAGCAAATCTGTTGCTTCCCGCTTGTACATGAGGCAACGTCTTCATTCCTTCAAAATGAAGGAGTCAAATACCTCATTGAAAAGACACTTTACTGAATTTCAAACTATTTTTGTTGGTCTGAAAAATATTGGACTCACCATTGACGATGAAGTCTTTGTGATTACTATGATTCATAGTAGGGACTCTTTGTCATTGGAAGATGTGAAGACGTCATAGACCAGTAGCCAGCTGAGACACCAACTCTCAGAGTCATCCAGGGCGTCGAGTTCTAATAATGAGCTATTTATTAGAGGGAGACAACGTCGAAGACATCAAGATAAGTTTAGAGACCGATCGAAGAGTAGCAGTTCAAAGAAGTCAGACTCATGCCATTACTGTTATCAGAAGAGACAATGGAGAAATGAATGTCCTAAGTTAAAGAACAAACAAAAGAAGGAGGAAGCCCAAATTGCTGGTATTATTGAGACTCATACCGTCTCGATCGTTCTTACATCCGTTGTGGAATCTTTGGTTGCATCCACTTCAGAGTGGGTGATGGATTCCGCTTGCACATTTCATATTTGTCCGCATCGGGAGTGGTTTATCATATTTGCTGAGTCCGATGGCGGCGTAGTTCTTTTGGGTAATAATGCTTCCTATAAGATCCAAGGCGTGGGAGATGTTCGTATACGGATGTGCGAGTGTGTTGTGCGGACATTGAAAGATGTTTGTTTTGTTCCAGCGGTGAGGTGGAATCTTCTCTTTGGGTTTCTGGATCGTGAAGGATGGTCTTATCATTCTCAGGATGGGGACATAGAAATCAAGGAGAACCATAAGGTGATCAATGGTGACCATGAAGGCCAGACTTCGTGCTGGATTATACCGCCTGATCGACATTACACAGGATGGAGTTGTAGCTGTTGTAAGCTCATTATCAGTTCGTCATGGTGAGAGTAGCTCTGAGATGAAGTTGTGGCATGTGCGGCTTGGGCATATGGTCAATAAGGGGATGGATGTTTTGAGTTCGGTAGGCTTGCTTGGAGGTTTGAAGAGAGAGAAACTCGGGTTCTGCAAGGGCTGTGTGCTTGGCAAGTGTAAGAGAGTATCGTTTGGAGCTGTGGTGTATAAAACAAAAAGGACACTCGACTATATGCACTCAAACTTGTGGGGGCTATCTTCGTATATTTCGATGGAAGATAAAAGGTATTTTTTTTTACCTTCATCGATGATTATTCCCGTTATGTCTCGATAGGTTTCTTGAAAGAGAAACCAGAGGTATTTGATACCTTCAAGAAGTGGTTGAAGTTGATTGAGATGCAGACCGATAGGCAGATCAAGAGACTTCGAACAAACAATGGGATAGAATTTGTGAACAAGCAATTTCTGGAGTTCTACAAGGACAAAGACATTGTGAGACATCGTACTGTCAATTATACACCCTAGGTTAATTGGATAGCAGAGCACATGAACCGGACGCTCATGAAGTATGCACGGTGCATGTTGATTGGAGCCGTGCTGAAGTAGAGGTATTGGGTTGAAACAGTTATGACGTACTGTTATCTAATAAACAGATCACCCTCCTCAGGGTTATCTATGAAGACACCTTATGAAACTTGATCTGGTAAGCCGTTGATTATTCCAAGCTAAACAGATCACCCTCCTCAGGGTTTTCTATGAAGACACCTTATGAAACTTGGTCTGGTAAGCCGTTGATTATTCCAAGCTTAACGTTTTCGGTTGTCCTGCACACTATCATGTTAATGAAGGGGAGATTACAAACTAGAGCCAAGAAGGACATCTTTCTTGGATATCAGCCAGGTGTGAAGGGGTATAGATTGTACTCTACTGATCCATCATCAACTGGGATCATCATTAGCAGAAATATCATATTTAACGAGGAGTCAATGTTATCCAAGAAAGTTGAGCAACATGGGAGTATTTAGATGTAGGTGGAGCAACACGAGCAGTCGAGAGATCAACCTTTGAGGTGCAGTATCAAGATGGGAAATCCACAGATTCCGCAATCCCCACTGAGGTTGAAAGTCCCAGAAATAGCCTAAAGGGGTGGTGAATAGGTTATCTCAAAAAATTTCCAGGTGGTGCAGTAGAGCTATAGGCTAGTCTACACCATCTGAGTCTACTGCAGCTTGCGGAAGTTCTGCAGTTGAGACTTAAACTTAAAAAGTTTATCTCTTTGGACTTTTAAGTTCTTTACTAACAGTTCTAATAGTGAAGATCAGTGCGGAAAAATAAATAACACATAATTTTTATACTGGTTCAGACATCTGTTACCAACAAGTAACAGAAGCTTAGTCTAGTCTTTCCTTGGTGACCAATGTAGTCAAGCCAAGAGGAGGTTCACTAGTTCTTGTTTTTGCCTTACAAGATAGCCCCTTTACAACAAGATCCTACTTGACAAAGGATGAAGAACGTAGATCTTGCAGTGCTCTGCTGCAGTTGTTGTTCTTCACTTGCAGCCAAGCGAACCTTTTTCACAAATTCTGAATCTTCAATTCAGCTCACGCACAACAAGTCTCCAAGGCTTTTTCTTCGTTTGAAAGCTTTGAAATGATGTTCAAGTTTTTCTCAGACTCGTCAACCTTGTTCTTTGCGCTGTGAGTCCCCTTTTATAGGCTCAGGGAATCAGAACCCATGACTGTACTATCTGATAATGACAGCTCTGTCCTCTACTGTAGTAGACTCACCTGGCTTCACCTTTTCTGATCAAGTACACATCATCTTTGCCTCAGCTTCTCGTTTTTTATCCCTTTCTTGTTCCTTTCTATTCCAGCATAACTTACACTGCACCCAGACTCATACACCAGGTTTACTGCATGCCTCCGTTGGACAACCTCTCTACTGTAGCCTCTACTACATCCTTCTGCTGCAGGTCTCCGCTGCACCCTCGGCTGCATGAGTTCTGCTGCACAGTCTTCACATTCAGTATTTCTGCAACTTCACTTGCACCAAGTATTGCAGGCAGTCTGCTGCAACTTAGCTCCCACTCAACAGCTTCCAGACCTCATCTGCTCAGCCTGCTAGTGTAGCCTCGTCTGCACCTAGCACTGTACTCAGTCTTCTGCAATTCAGCTTACATACTTGCATTGTAATATGGCTCATTTCACTTTACTGCTGGAACTGGTCTTGAACATAGGAATGGTCCTAGATCATGAGAATCATAAGACACTTCTGCTGTTGTAAATAGTTGATCTTTGGCCTGTAATTTTTAGTCCCCTATAGTCTGCATTGCCTTGGTCTGCTGCAGCAATGGTCTGCTGCACTCGTCTGCACAACCTATGGCCCTTAGTCTGTAAGTACCTAACTAATTGTTAGAGTCTAAGCATCTATTACATACATAATTTCTTCTTAAGTTTTGTTCATCAATTTCTATACAAATAGAGGGATTGCACATTCCTATCAGAGGTGTTTCAGTAAGTTCGGCAAGAAGCAGAAGATCCAGGAGTGGAGCCACTCATACTAAATCCAGTTCAGGTGGGTCCCCCTCTAGAGTAATACTAGCTTAGTCGTGCCAGGCAACGATGAGAGATCAAGCCCTCAATTCTGTACGGCTATTCGAATTTGATGGCATATGCGCATATTGTTAGCGAGGTAGTTGAGAACGAGTCTTTATCATTCGGGGAGACTGTTGTTAGTTTGGAATGTGTCCAGTGGACTGCACTTGTGGAACAAGAATTAGAGTATGTGCACATTTGTCAAAGGGAAAACGCACAGTAGGGTGCAAATAGGAGTTCAAAAAGAAGGAAGCACGTGATGGTGGCGTGGTGAGATTTAAGGTCAGAATGGTGGCTAAGGGTTTCACTTAGAAGAGAGGTATTGACTATATTGATATTTTTTCTCCTGTAGTCAGATATACTTCTATTCGAGTTCTTCTAACTTTGGTTGCTAAGTTTGATCTTGAACTTGAGCAAATGAATGTGAAGACGGTGTTCTTACATGGCGAGCTAGAAGAGGAGATTTATATGTGCCAGCCAAATGGTTTTTAATTGTCAGGAATGAAAAATTGAGTCTGTCTTTTGAAGATATCATTGTGTGGCTTGAAGCAGTCGCCCGAACAATGGTATCACAGGTTTGACATTTTTATGGTAAGCATTGGATACGTACGGAGCCCGTACGATCAGTGTGTTTATCATTAGCAGGAACCTGATCGGAGTGGGGTATATCTTTTGCTCTATGTGGAGGATATATTGATTGCTGGAAAAGACAAAGGGACTATTAACAAGTTGAAGCCATAACTCACTAGTGAGTTGATATGAAGGATCTCTGCACATCAAAGAAGACATTGGGCAGGGAGATCGATCGGGATAAGAAGCATGGGATCTTAACCTTGAGTCGGAAGAAATATATTGAGAAGGTTCAAGATCGTATTGGCATGAAAGATGTCAAACCCGTTTCTACTCCCTTAGCAACGTACTTCAAGCTATCTTTAGAGCTCTCACCGAAGATTGAGGACGAGGCGAGGAGTATGGCCTCAGTACTTGATGCGAGTGCAGTTGGTTCCCTGATTTGTCACAAACGGTATCAGTAGTCAGTCGATACATGAGTAAACCTGGTAGAGGTCATTAGTAGGCCGTGAAGTGGATCCTTAGATATCTTAAGGGTTCATCAGGATTGAGCCTTGTCTATGATACAAGGCGAGGTAGAGGCAGCCACAATGTTAAGGGGTTCTCAGATTCAGACTATGTTGGAGATCTGGATCGTCGGAGGTCACTGATAGGGTACGTATTTACTTTCTGTGATGGACCAGTTTTTTGGAAGGCAACTTTGCAGGATACGATGGCTTTAAACACTATAGAGGTAGAATTCATGGCTGTTGCATCTGTCATGAAAGAACCGATTTTGTTGAGGAACTTATCAGTCAAACTTAGGTTTAAAGCAAGACAACACAATGATTCAATGTGACAGTTCATCAGCCATTCACTTGATCTGTGACCAGATACATCATGAGAGTACTAAGCATATTGACATCCAATATTACTTTGTACGAGATGCCAAGTTAATCAAGATTGCTACTGCAGAGAATCCAGTAGATATGTAGACGAAACCAATTTCTGTGTCAAAGTTTCGTCATTAGCTGAAACTCTTAGGAATGAAGGGTGTCTAGATGGATATTGCTCGACGATAGTGAAGATTGTGATGAAATACGCGAAGATGATTAATTTCAGTCTAGGTGGAGATTTGTGAACATGTGCCACAAATCATTCCCGTGTGGTCATGTCTTCTTTGTGGTCCTTCCGCGTCTTGTTCCGCGTGGTTGATGCAAGTGTAAGGTTTTACATATGTGTACACATGATATATAAAGTTTGGGGCTTTGTTTTGAGCGAGAGCATAGGGAAAATAGGAGCATAACAAATCTCATATTCTCATTGTTTCTATTTATTAACATATAGTTAGAGCTTAAGTAATTTGTTTTTACAAATGAATCACTTCTATATCCCGTATTATTATGCTCTTTTGTACCTCCTCGTTTGACTAGTGGATTTCTTCGGCATCAGACGACCGCCCTCCCGCAAGAGTTTCCACATAAAATCTCTGTCTCTTTTATTTGTGTTATTTATATTCCGCTCATTGATGTTATATTTGTAAAGTTCTATTTAACCAGTTTAGATTAGTAACAGTAATTTATTGATGATAGCAAAATCTACGGACATTGGTAGTAACATAGATGGTGGATTAAGAAGTATTAAATATGGTTGGAAATCGATCTGTTTAAACATTATTTTTTTAGCATGTTTTAATCATCGGGTTGAGATGATATTGGGTTCGTTGGAAACTATGCATCAAGTAGATGATCGTAGTATGTTAAAGTTCTCAAAACCGATTTTACATTAATGAGAAATTAATATCCAAAGTCACTCATATGAAGAGAAAAAAGTTCATGTGGTGTATGCAGACCACATTGGAGTTTTGGTATGCTATGATGTACCTTATAAGAATGTTGGTGGGAAATGAGTTTAGGTCCCAATGGGTATCCAATTTTATGTGAGGGGGAGAGTATAGGTGAGGTTAACAACACACGCACGTACGCCCACCTGGATCGGATGGCTGGCGCATTAAATACTATATTTTTTTTATTCAAAGTTTCATGACATGTATTTTTTTCACAGTTGAAAGCTGATTCTATCCATTTGGGTAGTTTTATCCCGTCAGCAAATAGTTGGACTTGTCGTCCATTCTCCACGTGACACGTGTTGTGTTTGTTCCCCTCTTTGCCTATATAAGCAGTTCTCCAGAACCCTGTTTCTACATTATATCCAGAACGTCTTCCTCTTCTGTTCTTCTCCAGAAACAAGTTCCTCTACAGAATCATTGTATTAAACACATACAATACCATTACGTAAGGGTGTCAACATGAATTTAAACAAGAGGGTAAGTGCTGCAAATCTTATAACTTAGTCTCATACAGTTCATTTGTAGCTAATATCAAAAGAAACGGTAAGGAAAACAAGTCACGGATGGTTGAAATGCGTTTATGAGCTAAAAGACGAGTTATGCTCGTGATACCCGGAAACCTATGATTTTATGTATCAAACAAACCTAAAACTGAACAAACATGACAAGAACTAAATAAATGTTATGTCCAATAACCTATTAACAAACTCATTTTGCAGCACTTGGAAGTTTGCTTACTGTTATATTTGATTTCAACTAGGAAAATACCGAAATCAATGATGAACCGATTATGAACCCCTTAGGAGCCTTGTAATCAACATGAATAAACCATTTCATCAAAATAGATTAAAAATTATTTAATCAAAACCGATTAAAAATCGATTAATACGGTTTCGATTTTGATGGTTAAAAACCGAACTGATTAACCGAAAGAGAACCGATTAGCACCCTTACCAGTACGTCGTCTCGTCTTGCATCAAAACAAGTCAGTGTCCAGGAAGAGTTCGAAGCACAGATTTGGTATGTGGTTCCTCTTGTCGTAGTGCTGCGTCTAGAGCCAGTAAGTCGTTGTATCTTGGGCAACTATTGTTGCTAATCCATTAGCACCCGGGACGGATAATAACGTCTTAAGGACAGAGTGTTCATCCTCGACTCAACTAATCCAGTTTGCATATTTTACTCTTCTTTCCTGTCATATTTCCGTTTTGGTTTATGTTTATATACTAACCGACTAACAAATATGACTTCCAAGAACAGAAAGATTGACAACTTTGAGCAATACTCGGAGTATGTTAGGTTTGGACCTGCAATAGGTTACAAATACAGCTCTTGAACACTTCTAAATATGCAAGTTGAACAGTTAAAGACGATGTTCTAGGGTATGCAGCCGTGCCTTACAGGAAAACTAGCGCTAGAAAGTAAGATAAGAGCTTGTAGCTTGTTGGACCAAGGAATAGAATGTTCCTTTTGTACTGCAGCAGCAATGACTAACCAAGTATCTATCCCATTAATTGGGGTCAGGAACATGGATACGTGTGTGTGACATTCTTCTCTTTCATTCTTGTTCGATACATGTTGAATTTCACCCGCATATCTTCTAACCTAGGCTTAGTGTCAAAGTCACTCTGTACTTGTTCGACCTCATTCTGGAGAAAGCGGGACCTGATATCAAAAGATACGAGAAGTAAATAACCATCATCAGATCAAGAAGGTGGTTATGAAATCATTAGATGATTACATTATACAACCAGAAGTAGTTAAAAGGGAATAGGAAAGAAGATGACAGTTCAAACCAACTTTAGCAATGTAAAATATCGAATGTGAATAGCATCTTCAAACCCATTCTTTTAAGTGTTTCGCCGACGGTATACCCTAGGTCTTAACAGGAAAAAGTGCACTTCACACTGAGCGCCAAAAAAAGAAGCACAAATCGAAAAAAAAAACTTCACTTCTTAATCAAACTGCCGAAAGGGGACATGTCAGTAGGCGATAGCGAAAACATAATGTGATTCCCTTAGCACTGCAATCCTCATCATATCCTAAAGGAATTTGTTCTCTGCTTTCTTAAGGAGCTTTCCAACCTACCCCACTATAAAAAGCATAAAAACATCACCCTCTTCTCTAAACATATCAACAAACTTACACATCTTTCTGCAGTAACTTATGGCTAAGTGCAAACACATAGATGTTATGCTTGATGATCGAACTCCACACAAATGGATTATGCCATTGACTGAAGATGGGTTTCAAAGTTTCATATCCAACTGTAACACAGTAATCCTCAAAGTTTTTGGTCCTGGTTCCGTGTTCAGCCCAATGTTGTTCGCGAAGTTTTTTGATCCTTCTGATGCCTTCCCTCTATGGGACTTCGAAGCCGATGTTTTACTGTCCAGTCTCAGAAGGTTTGGCCATCACTCGGTTGATTGGAGTCAGACGAATAGTGAGTACGTCTTGAGGGCAGAATTACCAGGTGAGAGTTCAAACTTCTAAGGCAGGTCTCGATATGTTTTCTGAAGAAATCGGGAATAAATGAGTTTGCATAGTTGAAAAACAAGAACACCTTGGCATCCATTTCGTATGTTCTTGGCTCCAAGAAGTAGATGAATAAGAACATTACTTCATAGATATGAATATAACTCGTAGCAAAAACATAGAGCTAAAAAGCATGGATGCTGATTTACATGGGCACCAAAACAACTTAAATGGCCACATAGACTAAATTATTCAATGCAATAGCATCAGTAACACACTTAATGGTAAAAACACGAAATCGCACGGGTACCAAGAAATAAAGTTTTAAACCAAAATCTTTCATATAATCATCTTTTCAAATGACACAGGAATTTTAAGGTTGGTCTGGTTCTGAACCTCAGTACGGTCATATTCCTGACGATACTGTTAGGAAAAATAATGGTTTGCTTATCCAGGAGTTGGCGAAGATACACTTCAGGTGTGTTTCGAGAGAGGAAAGGTTCTCGAGATTAGTGGGATGTGGAAGCAACAAAGGGACTCCAAGTCAAGGGATTGGAGGAGCAGCCATTGGTGGGAACATGGATATGTTCGAAGAATCGAACTGCCAGAAAATGCCGATTGGAAGAAGACAGAGGCGGTTCTTAGAAACGACACCTTCTTAGAGATTAAGATTCCGTTTAAACCTTTTACTGACATTCATCAAGGTAATAATTCAGAGTGACCGGCTTATGTATATCTGTACCTTGTCGAATACTATCTTCATGGATCAAGATACACCACATATGAAGGTGTCAGAAAATGGTTATTGCATGAATTATAGATAAGATTTGTGTTAACAGCATATGAACTGAAAAGATGATCATGAGCTGCATTCATTCAACCGTCATTCTCTATTGACGAAATCTGAGGCAGCAACATGCCGATGGTTTTCACTAGAGAAGCATTGTTCATTTGTGAGTAAGCTCTATGGAACAAGTCATACTGTCGCTCACAGAATGTGTGTCTGCTTCGTGCCAACATTTTGATCATAGAAGCAACAAAATATACAACAAATGAAACCAATAAACATCAAGAATGAAAAGGTACTATCATATGACCAGAGAGTTCATCTAATGGGAAACAAAATCGACCTAGCTTTCAGATACAGATGCTCGTTGGCTCCAACTCCTCAAAACCGAGCTTTGCAACACCATCTCTCTTAAATCTTCTAGCAAACCCTTTCCAGGACCTATAAACCCAGCACAATGGTAGAACTAATCGCAAGACAAAAGGGCATCTAAAACACCATAGTCGTCACCAGTCACTAAACTCTTCAATTGCACCAGGGCGCGCAAATCAGGAATGACTTATCCAACCCCAATCTATTAGGGAAAGCCCACAAAGTGTACTCCTATATATCACAAATAGATATCTAGATATAGATCATGAATATCTTATTGCTTAAACGTAGACATATCACTCCCTTTTGTAAAACCACAAAAAGGAAGTTACCCATATTCCAGTCCTTCAGACACATCGGAAAATGTGTTGCGCGTATTTGATGTTAGTGCAACCCAACCCAGAGAACCTCACAATGTGATGATAATGACACGCTCAACGCTCAACGGCCAACACAATATGTTTACCGAATCAAACAATTTTTCTGGAAACAAATAGGTCCCCTTGCATTTCACCACTAAATGTGGGGACAGAATCAAAACCAGAAAAAGCAAAACATTCCCTGGTAGTCGTGTAGAAGTTGAGTACCTTATCCCATCGCTGTAACGTGTAGGTTCCCCCACGACAGAAACAAAACCAGAAAAATCAGGGTAACAGTTTGCAAGCAACAAATTTGTAAGCCCTCAATTCCGCAGGGCCCTTGCAAAGATGATGGGCTTGCTGTTTGAAGTCTGAATTCTTGTCAGCCTTGTGTAAGGTATTAAATTGGGGATGTAGCTCAGATGGCAGAGCATTTGCTTAGCATGCGAGATGTATTGGGATCGATACCCCACATCTCCATGACCTGATTTCTCTTTTTCGCTCCCTCACAGTTCTTATCTTTTTACGAGGAAGAACAAATGGCCATGGTTGGTTCTGGACGTGGAATGGGCCAACCTTGGATGCCCCTGACTGGAAACTTGAGCTCTGACGAATTTAAATCGATAATTCTGAGTATGTTATCAAAAATCAGGTTAAGCGTAACCTACATAGCAACTAAGGTGTGTAGTATATCTATATTCTCAAAACTTTATTTGGATTAAATGAGACATCAACTTGTCAACTGCTAAAGGAGGTTCCTGTCAAGTGATTCAAGATATCAGTTCATGGATGATGCAGATTCACAGGTTAAGCAGCAATTGGAAGCACGTCTGGACTATCCGAAATAAATTCTGTCATTCAAGTCCTGCTCGTGGTCCAAATCCATATCACGCTTCCTTAGTGTTATTTACTTACTCTTTCTATTTTTAGTTTGTCAGTGATGCATTTACATCTAAGTTTAAATTTTTTTTAAATCTCACATATTTTTGAGATTATTAAATGGAGTTATCTAATTAACTATTAATTAGACCTAATCATCTTGATTAGGTGAGAAAATTATGTGTTAATTAATTACCTTGAGTCCTATAAATAGAGCTTATTTGTAAGATGTTATGTACACATTTTTAAGAGAAGAAAATCTCTCTTTCTCCCTCTAATCTCTCTCTAAAATATTTTATTATTTTTTTAATTCTGACAATTATCTTTCGAACAAATTAATCCGGCGTAAACATTTTTATTATAACACGTTATCAGCATCAAGTCTCTAATCAGTTGAGATCAAAAGGCAAACGAAGCTACTTTGTTATATTTGTATGATTTGATTTTATTTGATTCATATTATATGATTATAATCTAAATAAAATAATTATGGTTCTATCGCCCTACGAAGTATCGCATGAGTGGAAATCTATTAATTAATTTTAATAATATTTATGGTTTCATTGCCGGACGAAGTATCGCCTGTGTGGAAACCTATTAATCAGTTTCAACACATTGATGTGATTTACCTCTTTTATGTGGATCACCCGCAAATTTGACGTGCTTTATCTCTTTTGTGTGGTTCACCCGCGAACATTGATGATATTGTTCCATTTTTGTGTGGTTTATTTGCAAGTGGCGAGAAACTTTATATCGCATGTTGGCGTACTTGCTTCAAGTGGTGAGAATTAATTTTTCTGTTTTTATTAAGGTACAACAAACGACGAAATGGCCTCCAATGATGAAGAAATAGCAAACAGAATTCGGAACAATCTTAACAAATTATTGTGTTATTTGTTATTATTAGTAGTCCTTAATATTGTAACAATCATTTATTTTCTCATTGTAATTAAATATATGCATTGAGAATGTAATGAATAATAAAAATTTTAATATATA
>JAOVYX010021925.1:0-44130 GCA_035668315.1 Drosera spatulata | reverse complement strand
TATTTTCTTTCTTTTAAATATATAACCTTTTGGTACGATTTGTTTTAAAAATCGTAACGTTATATATTCGTCCCAAACTCCCAAATTTATCTGGTATTACATGGATTAAGACGGAATACTACTTATTACTTTGTGTGCCCCGAGCACAGGTTTATACTTGAATGTAGATAATAAGAATGGGATGGCTAGATCGATTTTCAAATCCGGAATGCTGAGATGAAAGCAATAGTGACCACTGAGGGATAAGATGCAAGCTCATGGCAATTAAAAATAAACTGTTTGATCTGCATTCTCTTCAATATGTTGACATTTCGAGTAGTCATTGTAGAACATCAATAGATCTGCAATTACCTTAGAACTGAGACGAATTTGTGATGCTTGTTCAAGTTTGAAGCACAATGAGACAATCATAAATTATGCATTTTGCAGTCTTTGTGTTGGCGTCTGATTCACATTAACTTGTTTTTACACTGACTTTAACCATAAATGATACATGGTTTGTTCTTCTTTCTGGTTTTACACTTTGGTTTTTGCCACTTTCAGGTTGAGATCGATCTGTATAATGATAATAAGACTTAACTTTTTTCTGTATTTGCATCATATTGCAGAGTGTTCTTGGTATCATTCTAGGCGGTGGTGCCGGGACGCGCCTTTATCCTTTGACCAAGAAGAGAGCGAAACCTGCTGTTCCACTTGGTGCAAATTATCGGCTTATTGATATTCCTGTCAGCAACTGCTTGAATAGCAACATATCCAAGATTTATGTCCTCACCCAGTTCAATTCTGCTTCACTCAATCGCCATCTCTCACGGGCATATGCTAGTAACATGGGTGGCTACAAGAATGAAGGATTTGTTGAAGTTCTTGCTGCTCAGCAGAGCCCAGAAAATCCTAATTGGTTCCAGGTAAGGAACCATAGTTTGCTTTTTTTTATACTGTCAGTAATAGGTACCTGATTTGTCTACTGAAAGTTATCCAGGATATAAATATCTTCCCCCAATTTTATTTCTAATAGATCTACATTACTTTCACAATACTAGTGGCTCATTTTCTAATTTTATAGTCAATCCTAGTACAATACCATTGTAAGGCAATGCTGATAATTTCTCTCTTTTCAATACAGGGGACAGCGGATGCTGTCAGGCAGTATTTATGGCTGTTTGAGGAACACAATGTTCTAGAGTTCTTGGTTCTCGCTGGTGACCACTTATACCGAATGGATTATGAGAAGTTCATCCAAGCTCACAGAGAAACCGATGCTGATATCACTGTGGCTGCACTTCCTATGGATGAAAAGCGAGCCACTGCATTCGGTTTAATGAAGATCGATGAGGAAGGCAGAATCACTGAATTTGCTGAGAAGCCGAAAGGAGAGCAACTCAAAGCCATGAAGGTTGCTCACAAACTGATCCTTCAGTTTTTCCGTCTACTCCCTCTGTCCCATATTATAGGTCATATTTTGCTATTTGGACCGTTCCAATATAATCAATATATCATATTTAGTAATCTTTTCACGTAAAAAATACCAAAATAAATCACAATCTGTTACAGTATATCTACTATCTCCTCTCACAAATGTTACAGTAAGTTCCACTATCACTTAAAACATATTCTTTCTTCATCAAATCTCATAAAAATTCAACACATAAATCCGTGTGGATCAAACTGGGGGCTACATTATGGGACGGAGGGAGTATATCATAAGGTTTCCTCAGTCTGCAAATCCTAATGGCCTCAGATATGAAAATGATTCATTTTGTTTCTTGATTCTCTCTAGGTTGATACAACCATACTAGGTCTCGATGATGAGCGAGCTAAAGAGATGCCTTATATTGCCAGTATGGGCATATATGTTGTGAGCAAGGATGTGATGCTTGACTTGCTCAGAGACAGATTCCCTGGAGCCAATGACTTTGGAAGTGAGGTTATTCCTGGTGCGACTTCCATTGGTTTGAGGGTATGCACTACTACAAATTCCATCCTCTAGATTTGACTCTGCTTGTGCAATGAAGTTTACCTGTACACATTTGAGCAATAATCTTTTCTTTTTTTTTTTATACTTTTCAACAGTATCAAAGTAGTGTGAAATGTATGCATAACGTATGTCTTATTTATTCTCTCCCCGTACAGGTGCAAGCTTACTTGTATGATGGCTATTGGGAAGATATTGGTACTATTGAAGCTTTCTACAATGCTAACTTGGGGATAACAAAAAAGCCAGTCCCAGATTTCAGGTTGTTTATCTTAATTCTTACATAATAGGAGGCTAAAATCTTGATGTTTCATCTCCTCTTTGTGCAAACACTTGGCTGTGTTTGAACTTGGAAAAGCTTCCAATTACTTACTTCGATTTTGTTTGTTTGAAGCTTCTATGATCGTTCAGCCCCAATCTACACACAACCTCGTTACTTACCTCCTTCCAAAATGCTTGATGCTGATATAACCGACAGTGTTATCGGAGAAGGTTGTGTCATCAAGGTGAGGTTCCTGATAACATACTACTTCAAGCTTCATTCTCTATAGTCGAGCAACAATCTCTTACATTCACTTAACACAGATAGTTGGTGTCTGACACTTGAGTTGTATAACATTGGATATTTGCTTTGTATCTTACAGAACTGTAAAATTCATCACTCCGTGATTGGTCTCCGCTCTTGTATTTCTGAAGGTGCTATCATAGAGGATACACTATTGATGGGAGCCGATTACTATGAGGTAAACATATCTTCTAGGCATTTGTCCACAGCTTGAAGACATGAAAAATCAAGGGCCTCTTTGAATCTTGAAACTGGAATTAACATCCGCAGACAAATTAAAGCTTGCAAACACTTCCTTTCCTTATCATTTTTCCTTTTCTGTATGAACTGGATACAACTTGTACTTTGGCTTAAGAGATGTTTGCGCTGCAGACTGATGCCGATAGGAGGTTGCTGGCTGCAAAGGGAAGCGTCCCAATCGGAATTGGGAAAAACTCTCACATTAAGAGAGCAATAATTGATAAGAATGCACGAATGGGGGAAAATGTGAAGGTCAGTGGATTAATTTCACTTTCTAAACAAGGATCTTTTTGTTGGCTACTAATGTGTAGCGTTTAATGATAGATTTTGAGATACTTGTGTGCTAGGATAGATCTGAAGTAGAGGCCTGATGATGGGTCTTATCAATGTTTCTAATACATAAGCGGAATAAAAACCGGAAACAAAGTAGCTAGATAAGACTCGAAGATGTATCATTAGATGAAGCAAATAATAGCATGGCGCCGACTTAAGCCTAAGCTTCATTCCTGTCAACCCTGACTTATGAGTATCCTCGTAGACCTGTAATAGAAAGCAAATATTGGAGTAGTTAATTACTGGACTGATTTAGGCTTTAGGGCCTAATTTGAACCGTGTCTTGTTAACTTAAAAGAAATTGTTTTGGTCATGAACATACAAGTGATCTGCTGTCTTTGAAGAGAAAATATGAATCTTGTCATCTTTGTCAGCGGCTGGTTTTGATCAGTCTATTTGCTTCCGAGTTTTATGTTACACTTGGAAATGTGCAAGCTTCTGCAGTTGCTATATTACCCAACTTGCCTATAATCCCATATGGAACTTGTGGATGTTGCAGATTATCAATAGTGAGAATGTACAAGAAGCAGCGAGGGAAACCGATGGGTACTTCATCAAGAGCGGGATAGTCACAATTATCAAGGACGCCTTAATCCCAAGTGGGACGATCATCTAAACTGCCCCAGAATCCGGACGATGTAACATCGTTCTGCACTTACCGGCTCAGCCACCCTCTATCAGAGTAACCCCTCTTGTGTTGTTTCATCCCAAACTAGCAGGTTTGATGTATATAGCAGTCTTCTAGCATAATGACAGTGGGACATCTGTGGAAGACTGGAAAGGAATTTCAAATAAATTCAATAAAAATCTGTTGCATGCTTTCGTTCACCAAGTAATAAAGTGTTATGATTAGATCATAAGCAGTATCAACAATAAGGACAAGAAATGAGAGGGAGCGATTTTTATTATTGGGACTCGCCTTTCAACACTCATGATATCTCCATAGACTTCTCTGTACAGTGCTTATATATCTCCCCACACACACTGCATATGAGCCCTAGGATCTACAAAACCACTAACCATCCAACGACTCACAATACAAGTGCATATGAGCCCTAAGATCTACAACAACCACTAACCATCCAACGACTCACAATACAAGTAATATCCTCCAATCATGATATGACACGTAACCAACTAATACACCACACATTAATACTGACAAATGTACTATTCAACATGACAACTGTGCCCATGGGCACCACATAGCTCCGCCTTCTCCTCTACTTCGACCCAATCTGCAATTCGCCATCTACCAAAACATCATCTTCAAACTTCAACCACAATCCTAACCATGCATCAACCACGAATTAACATCATCATCAGAATCCACCCCTTAACATCAACATGCCAACATCCAGGATATTACATCTCCTTCCCCCTTCAAATTCACCTAGTCCTCAAGGTGAGAACGAAGGAAATTGAGCAGCAATGAAGCTGGCATCCTCCCAGGTGCTATTTTCAGGGCAAGATTTGCCCATTGAACGAGGATCTGCTCCACAGAACGAGAACCTCGCTGAATCCACCCAGCACCATGCCAGGCTCAAAAGGGAAACATGTAGAGAAATCCCCACTTTCATCTTCAAAAGAAAAACATGAAACACAGGATGAATCTTTGCCAAAGGAGGGAGCCCCAACTTATAAACCACAACCACAATTCGAGATAACACCTTGAAAGGCCCAAAGAATCGAGGTGCCAACTTGAGGTTCCGGCGAGGTGCCAGAGTGGTTTGCCTATACGGGTGCAGCTTCAGGTAAACCAAATCCCCAGGTTGAAATTCCCTTGCTGAACGATGTATGTTTGCATACTTGGTTTGCCGCTCCTGAGCCAGTGCCAAATTTCCTTGCAGTTGCTTGGTGATCATCACACAAGTATCCATGAAGTCTTGAACTGAGCCAACCTTGACTAAGGTAGTGACAAAGGCGAGCAGAGGAGAACAGAACCCATATAAAGCCTGATCAAGGGATATCTTCAAGTTGGTAGGATAGTGCGTATTATACCACCACTCCGCCATAGTAAGGTATGACATCCATCTCTTTGGATTACTAGAGGTTATACACCTCAAATAGTCCTCCAAACAACGATTAGTCCGTTCGGTCTGACCATTTGTCTGGGGATGGTAGGAGGAACTGAGGCACAACTTGGTACCCACTAAGTTGAACTACTCAGTCCAAAAGAGCCTGGTAAAGATCTTGTCACGATCTGCGATAATTATTGCAGGAAAGCCATGCAAGCGGAAGACTTGATCCAATAACAATTTGGCCACGCTCACAGCTGTGAAGGGGTGTTTCAAGGGCAAGAAATGAGCGAATTTCGTATATCTGTCGATCACCATCAGGATGCAAGTCTTGCCACAAGAGTTCGGTAAGCCTTCTATGAAATCCATACTAATGTGTTGCCAGGCCTGATCAGGAATTGGAAGTGACTATAAAAGACCAGGATATTGTACATTCTCAGATTTATGGACTTGACAAACAGAACACTGCTTCACGAAATTCTCAATATCCTGCTTCATCTTAGGCCAATAGAATATAGAAGTCACCCTTTTCTACGTAGCCAAAACCCCAGAGTGGCGTGGCCTCCCTAAGGGGGATCGTGCAAGACCACAAGCAACTGAGACCTGAGAGACCCACCAGTACCCACATACAATTTGCCTTTAAACCTCAAAAGACCACGCTGAATAGCCCACCCTTGCAAAGCTGAAGGGTCCAACAGTAACTGCTCCTTATAAGACTGGCTAAGGGTATCATTGTCATAACTCCTTTCCACCTCCTGAACCCAAAGGGGAACTGACATAGAAATTATCAAGCACTCCTCAAACTCCCTAGAAAGGGCATCAGCCACCCTATTCTCCACAGCCTTCTTGTACTCAATAGAATAGGATAAACCCAGCAACTTAGACATCCCCTTAATCTGCATAGAAGAAGTAAGTTTTTGGTCCAGTAGGCGCTTCAATGGTTGATGGTCTCTTCGAATGATTAGGGTGTTAGTGTACAAATAATTGCATCATTTCTACACTGCTGTCAAAAAAGCCAACAATTCTTTTTCATATGTGGATAATTGTCCACTCGCTCAAAAAAGCAAGTGACCTCTTGTTCTGCATGAGGACAGCACCAATATCGCACTCACTGACATCACATTCAATAACAAAGAGGATAGAGAAATCTGGGAGGGTCAATACAGGATCTTGGCACATGCATTGCTTCAGATAATTAAATGCTTCATCTGTTGTTGAAGTTCATTGAAAGGCCTCCCTTTTTAAGCAAAATTATCAATGGTTGACTGATAACAGCATAGTTTCGAATAAACTTTCTATAATACCCTGTCAAATCCAAGAAGCCCCTGAAGGACTTCACTGACCTAGGTGTAGGCTAATTCTGCATAGCTTTAATCTTGTCCTCAGCAGTAAAAAGCCCTGAAGCAGACACAATATGGCCTAGATATTCCACTTGAGATTGACCAAAATTGCATTTGGACAACTTAACATACAACTGATGCTTGCTCAAAGTGGACAAGTTAATTTCCAAATGCTGAACATGAGATGCCACACAGTCACTATAGACTAAGATATCATCAAAAATGACCAAAATGAATTTTCAAAGATAAGGTTGAAAAACCTCATTCATTAAAGGTTGAAAGGTAGTTGGGGCGTTTGTTAACCCAAATGGCATCACACGAAACTGATAATGACCCATATGTGTGCGAAATGTTGTTTTGAATTCATCCTCAGGATGCATACGAAATTGATGATAACCAGCCCGGAGATCGAGCTTAGAGAACACAGTAACCCCATGCAGTTCATCAAGTATATCATGTATGATAGGAATAAGAAACTTATTCTTCACTGTAATAGAATTTAATTGCCTGTAATCCACACAGAAACGTCGTGTGCCATCCTTTTTCTTAACAAGAAGAACTGGTGAAGCAAATGGACTCTGTGGAGGGGTGATCACATCGGTACTGAGCATTTCTTGAATTAATCTTTCCACTTCTGTTATTTAAGCATGGGCTAACCTGTAGGGTCTAATGTTGACTGGCTTAGCACCAGGAACGAGAGGAATGGAGTGGTCACATGCCCTATATGGAGGAAGCTCGGTTGGGGTGGCAAAGACATCAAAAAAGCCATTCAACAAGGGGCAAAGCACAGGTGGAATCTGAGGTACACTTGCTTCCAACTCTGTAGACAGAAGCTGACAAAAGAAACACTGAGCAACTGCCGCCACAACTTAATGCTTTTTTTCCCATTTATTGTAAGGCCTGAGGTTTAATCCCTTTTAGTTTCACAGTTTTACCTTCCTTCTGAAAAGATACAGTTAGATGCTTAAGATCCAGGGTCACAGGACTAAATTGCTTTAACTAATCTGTACCCACCACCATATCACAGCTACCCAGACTGAGCACCCTCACAACAGTAGCAAAAGCATGACCTTGCATACACCATTTAAACTTCGGACAGAACAGTTTGGTCTCGACCGTAACACCATTAGCAATAATCACCTTAAGGGGTGTAGTTTCCTCCAAAGAACAATCCACCTTAGAAACCACTGAATCGTCCACAAAACTGGAAGTACTTCTAGAATCAACTAATATTTCTAAAGTCACTTTTCCAGCCTTACCATGTATTCTGATGGTATTAGGAGAAGAGAGACCAGAGAGGACATGAAAAGAAAGGCTATTCTCAACATCAGGGGAAAGGTCCTTCTCATCAGAAGTACTGTCAAATACTTCCTCCTGCTCAGAATCAGAGGAGTGCATGACATGAAGCTGCCTTACCTTGCAGATATGACCAGGTTCGAACTTCTCATGGCATTTATACCATAAACCCTTAAGGTCTCTGGGGTGCTTTGTTTGTGGTGGTAAGGGTTCTTTTGTGGGGAAGTTCTGCGGAATAGGATTCTTTTGAAAGGGTGGGCTGGAAGGGGAAGGGGAAGGAGATATACTGGAAGGAGCTTTGAGTCCCATAGGTGTTTTGTTTCGTCTAGAAATAGCCTCCAAAGACCATTCTTGTAACTTGGTCTGATTAAAAGCTTGTAAGAGGGTCTGAGGACATAACATCTTCACAGTAGGTTGTAACTCCTCCTTGAGACCAATTATGAAAGTGGAAATGAAATACGGCTGACTCAACTGAGGATAAGACTGCTTCACTTGATACCTTTTCTCCTCGAAATCCTCAAGGTATTGCTCGACACGACCAAACTGCTTAAGCTTGGTAAAACCCTCAATGAGATCATAATCAATGCGACCATCAAATCTCTGTAACAGGTTGACAGTGAACAAATCCCAGTGATGTAAGTTCTCATCATCATCACTCATCATGAAAAAGAACCAATGTTCTGTTTTGCTCTGCAAGTACATAGAAGCTATTTCCACTTTTTGATGAGAACGAATGCTAAACATTCGTAAGTATTTATCCACTTTCTTGATCCAGGTGTGGGCGTTAGACCCATCGAAAACTGGAAACTCCAGTCTGGGAAGATGATGCTGAGTCTGCAAATAAGTCCTCCCTTGATATCTTGAAGGAAAAAGAGGCAAAGGCCTATGATGACCATGTATCTGGAATGGCTGGGTTTGCTGAGGCACATAAAATTCCTTATTAAGATAGGACTCAGATACAGTAGTCTCTTTATCTGAAGAATAACAGGTTGAGTAAGGGGGAGAATGGGGCATTGGGGTTCTATGCCTTTTTCGAGCTCTTCTTGACTGGGATGGTCCCTGCAGGTGGATCTTGAAGTGGCACAGTAAAGGGTTGACCAAGAGCACCCTGAACCTCAGAAGACACTTTGCAATGATGCAGTTGAATCTCTAGACTGGTGATCTTTTCTAACATTGCCTTATTCGATTCTTCCATCCGCGTACTTCTGGACAAAGAATCTCCTTGAAACAGTACAAATCAAGTGTAGAACCAAGATCGACCTGACCCAACTGTGAAGACATCTCAAGTAACGGAGCCACCAATGTAACCTCATTCCCTTCCCCTTACCAGCCTTCTTCTGCTTATCTGGCATGATACGACAACTGAAATAACACAGAACAATACAAGAACAACTCAACAAGGACAGTAAGGAATCACTCTACTCAAGGAGAAGCACCATATCTCAACTGGCACAACCAAGAGGCAAGATACCGAGTAACAAAAATGCAATCGCCTTAACCGACACAACCAGGAGGCTCAAAGAAATCAACTGACGACGCAAGAGCTCAAGATCAAATGAAAGAACAAAGCAAGAAGGAAAAGAAGTGTCAACTTCTTCAAGAACAACCTTGGAAATGCAAGTTATCACTGACATCCATGCTCAAAACAGTGATGCAACCCAAACAAAGATCCGTAATAGAACAATCAATCCTCCAACCAAAAATCTGGAATCGAAACACGCAGAACGGAACAACCAAGGCCACTTCAATCGTTGTCTTTGATACCAATGTCATGAGTAGATCATTAGTAGTAGCAAGAATAAGGAAAAGGAATGAGAGGGAGAGATTTCTGTTATTGGAACTCGCGTTACAGCACTCATGATATCTCTATAGACTTCTTCGTACAGTGCTTATACATCTCCCCACACACACACACACAGCATATGAGCCCTACGATCTACAACAATCGCTAACCATCCAACGACTCACAATACAAGTAATATCCTCCAATCATGATATGACACGTAACCAACTAATACATCACACATCAATGCTGACAAGTGTACTATTCAACATGACAACTGTGGCCATTATCCAGTCGGGCACAACACAGCTATGCCTTCTCCTCTTCTTCGACCCAATCTGTAATTCACCATCAACCAAAACATCATCTTCAAACTTCAACAACAATCCAAACCATGCATCAACCACGACTTAATAACATCATCAAAATCCACCCCAGAACATTAACATGCCAACATCCGGGATACTACATAAAGTTTTTATCCAGAGTTCAGTTTACCTGTTGGTGCGGTCCATAGATGCTTGTGTTTTCGTACTGATTACTAAGAAGGAAATTGATAGATTTCTCAAAAAGTTACTAATAGTTTCATCATGACTTGTTTAATCAACATCAGATGTTGATCTGTGTTACGGCCAAGTCCAACCATGAATAAAGTGTGATTTTATATTTATAATATGGTATCAAAATACAAAAATATTACTTCAATCATGATTAAATTCAACATCAAAATAAAATCGAGTCAAATTTGAAATCAAATTTAAATGTAATTATTCTTATCACTTCATCTTTTCTTTTAATAATCAATTTAAAATCAAATTTTAGTTCTATGATTGGACTTGCTATAATAATCCTCTTTGATGAAATAGCTACCTTAATCTGCCTTCTCTAATATGGGTTTAGCAAAAAGTACATTTTCTCGAAGGTTTATGATCATGTCTAGTGAAATGCCCCGCTTTGTGTGACCTGCGATTTCACGTCTTTACAAAATCACTTTCCTAGATAAGTGAACTTCAAACTGGCATAGTATAGCCTGTCGATTAGCAGCAAGCAGAAATGCTGAATGCCTGAATGTTGTATTAGTAACATTCGAGTCGAAGGCTTCAAGCTCTAGACAAGGTTGTCCGCTAGCATGATTGTTACTATTTGGTTTCTTAAACCGCATTCAAAATTTGACTTCAACAAGGCTTCATTGCATGATGGGACACTCAATTAGAGCGAAGATAATTTTAGTTGGCATGAACAATCAACTGAGCAATCAAGCTTGAGCTCGAGTCGAGCTACATATACTTCATATCACTTGATAGAAAAAGGTGCACAATATGGGACGTTATCATCATAACTTTGGTAAATTACGGTAAAGTTACCATAAGTGCCAACGTAATGTGACAAGAGATCGCATAAGAGTAGAAAAACCTTTAAGCTCCTCCGCGAGCTCGAGCGTTCATTCTTTACAGCATTTCTCCACTCGTCTCATCAAGCTCTCGAGACCGACTTCCAGTAGCTTCATCTGCGGAAGAAACTGTTCAAGCTCGGCCAGAATTTCCCAAATCCTTCCAGTAGATTGCCAGGTTTGCCACAGATTTCAGTAATCCTCCCTGTTGTGATTGGGTAGCCAGAAGACCCCTGCGATTCAGCTGGTGTATGCACTATGTGCTGCTCTTTATCCTTCGTCAAAGATGACTGGCCCGCATTCTTCACAAAATCATGATTCTTTGTCATCACACCCCAAACTACTGTTTCAGAACTGGTCGGTCCTTCCTCACAGAGAGTGTCTAGTTGCTCTACCTTCTCTTTATCCTGAGCATCTCCCTTTGCCTGATAGCCATTATCTAGCACAGAACACTTCAATTGAATAGTTTCCTCAACTTCTACAGCCTTGGAGACATCCTTTTCTGCTATCTTTTCCTGCTCAATTCCGCATACAGACTTATCAGTTAGTTCCTTGACGCAACTTTTCCCACAAATTCGGCTCCCTAGATACACTTCATTTAGAATTACAGTATCGTAGTCAGGCTGAATTTGCTGAATGCCATTGTCACCCAAAGCTGAAGCATTCCTTTGTTCATTTATCACCAGCCCCTCAGCCCCTTCGCCAGGTAACTTGCTTCTAGTACTCTGAAGGGCTCTCTCTTGCTTCTGTTCCTCAAGCTTCTTCGGTTGACTAATCTCATGATAAGTTCTAGCTCGCTTCTGTTCCTCAAGCTTCTTCGGTTGATTAATGTCATGATTAGCTCTAGCTCGCTTATGACTAGCGTCAAACTTCCTCTTTTGCAAAGTCAGAATTTTCAAAATCGATAGCTCCATTCTTGGTGTTTGTTCACCATCCTTACCCAGCAAACATGAAATTGCAGCTCTCTTCGCCAACATGACCTTGTCCTTTGCCTGCAGACATTCTTGTACTGACTGCCTATATAAACAATAGGGACAATGAAACTTCCCTATATCATCAAACTGAGCAGGACAAGTCATGCAGCTTTCATGAATCTCTATCGGACATTTCTCGCAGACAACCACTTTACCTCCTTCACCGCATTTTATACAAGTCCTTCTCTTGCACTCGGTACTCTGCCGCCCCAGACTGTCTCTTGACTCTGACATGGAAACTTGCATTGCTATTCCTTCCCCACCAGCAGAGATCCTAGTATACGCGAACTGGCAAATTTGTTGATCACTCACTGTCTGAGATAGGAGAATCATGAAATGCTGTGGTTATCATCATTAGCCGAATAAAACGAAAAGGGAAGAAAAACTGATGGTAGAACGTCAACCATGCTTAAATGCATCCTTTTTCATCATACTCACAAGTGATTGTATGGAGAGTGAGGGTTAAATCCGCGTCAAAGACCATTACTTTCACTCTCTTGCCCAAAATTTTGTCAAATATACGCAGCAAAATCTACCTGGAACCAGCATTTGTTCCTTTTCAACACATAAAGACTGACTTTCTAGAACCATATCATAGCCAAAGTATCTACGGTAATCACACACCTACTCGGCTCCTCCTACAGTCACCTTGCACTTATGGATCCACGGTTAATAAAATGCATATTCTTCGTGCATTCTATCATATGATATGCGTATCTGACCCAAACATCAGTCAAATCTAGTACTTTTTCCGTATGTATATGATATACAGCCTATTTTTCAGATCTCAGAGTTTTCCACACTTCACTAACTATTTAGGCCAACACCAAACAAACGACAAGCAAGGCAAAGCTCTTCTCTACATTCGAACATAACTTGATTTCAAAACCCTAACCGATTAGACTTGACGATCAACAGCAGCAAACCACATCCTCCCGTCCAAGTTTCTCAACTCTTGTCACTGATCTCAACACAGTATTAATTCAACTCATTCGTCACTTCGAAGATGACCGAGACTCTCCCGCCAGCCCAATCAGACTAATCATAAATGTGATGACGAGATGAGCACATCGAATCATCGAAATGATCTCAATCATTACTCCATCTAACTCGATCAAGAACCAAAAAAATCCACTACAAGACCTATATAACGACACAATCAACAATCTGACTCAGCATCATATTAAACAGAAGCAAAAATAGATTCAAACTTGGAATTGAATGAAACGAAAAGCAAGCATTGGATCCATGACGATGAAACCTAATTGTAACGAAGATCGTCACAAGCTTCGACTTCGTCGCCGCCGGAATCCGATTAAGTGGATTAGATTCTGAGTTTCCGGCCGCGGAGAGAGAACTGCCGATCGATTCAAGGAAGGTTTCGGAGAGAGAGAGAGACGTGACGCAGAGAGTGATGAGTGTTGAGTATTCTCTTCTTCTTCTTCTTTTTTATTTTCGTTTTAGGAGGGAAAAAAAGGGGACAAAATTTCATTTGAAATTGAAAGTGGGCGCTCAAAAGCTGCTGCGTTTTCTCACTTCCGTCCAAAATTGGTGCTCTTGTGTGATATAGTCTCAGCTATCAAATTAATTGAAATATTTTTTTTATTAATTTTAAAATAAATAAAATGTTTTTAGTTTTGATAATTTTTTAAAATAAAAAAATATAAAATCAATCTCATCTGTTATAGTACATCCAGTAACTCATCTTATGACAACTATTACTACAGTAAATAGTACTATCATAAAAAAAATATTCATTTTTCACCAAAATTCAAATAAATTCTATCATCGTATAAATTCTCGTATCGAGTCAAAACGTTTCGATTAATTCGGGACGGAGGGAGTATAAATAATGAACACTTGTTTATTTGGATATTTCTAAAATATATATAACATATCATATTTAGTAATTTGTTCATTCAAAAAATAACAAAACAATCGCCGTTGGTTATATTATATCCACTATCTTCTCTCAAAATTATTACAATAAATCTGACTACCATTCATAAAATATTCATTCTTTATCAAATTTCATAAAAATTCAATACACAGACATAAATTCGCGTGTCGGGTGAAAGATTTGAAGATTCAAAATCCAAATAATCAAAACAAGAGCACACAAATTTAACGTGAAGAAATCTGAATACCGGGAGAAAAAGCCCATAAATCACACCACCACAAACTGTTACGACCAAGCAATATTAGAAGACCGGATTGCAGAGCATCTCAGGTCGTATTAGATCACAACACAAACCCTAAAACTCAATGAGGAGAAATAATAACATGGGTATATTTATACACCCATAAAAAAAATATGTTTTTTAAAAAATAAATCTCGTTGGAAATCCCCAAGACACGGCTCGTGCCAACCCCGCACGGCCGTGCACATGTAAAACAGAAGTCCGCCTCATAAGAGCACGTACGATCGTGCTTGACCAGACACGGCCGTTTCACCTTCCTGTATCAACCTCAAAGCACGGCCTGACCAAGCTGTGTCTGCCTGACACGGTCATGCTTGCTCCAGAGAGGAAAATGTCTTCCTCTCAACACACGACCTCCTCCCACCAGCCGGTGTCTCACCAGACCCCCGTACTAAGTCCGCGTAGCATATGTTTGTCAAGAAGGTGAAATATCTGACAATCTTAACAATGTCTCACTTGTTGAATACTTCGTACAAATGGATGCTATCCCAGTAGTCAACATCTTCAAATCAACCTCAGTTGAGCACCAACTGAATTTTGAATGACTAACTGCTGTACTCAAGAAATCCACACTATTAACAGCTGTATCAATCTTCTCGAACAACACCACCTTCTTCTCGATCTTCTCACGGATGAAATGATATTGAATCTCAATATGCTTCGTACAAGAATGATAAGCTGGGTTTCTAGCCAAGAATAAAGTACCTTGATTGTCACTCTTCGGTTTCACTGGTTCTACCTGAAAATCAAGCTCACTGTTCAGGTTGAAATATGTATGATTCCTACTTGTGTTTGTCTTTATTTTCGACGTCGTTTGTTGTATATTTCACATGTATTTGGATTAAAATGCTTACCCTTGAGGTTTTTGATATATTTTTATGTTTGTTTATATTAGGATAGCATTAAGGAAGAAAAGACGATTAAAACGTAACGAAAATGGAGACAAACGGAGTCCGAAGCGTGACGATAGAGCCCCAACACATAACCAATAAAACACCAAAACGTCCAGGCGCTTTTGTACCACTACGTCCGGAAGCGTGTTTCGAGATCTCCACGTCCTTAAATGCCTATAAATACTTCTTTTTACCCCCCAAATCACATTCATTTAACATCATATCATATCATACACGAGAATTAAGGTTTTGGTTGATTTCTTTGAGGGGTGGCGGCCACGATTCATCAGGAATGAAGCAACATCGAGGGTTTTCATTGGATTGATCCGGATTCCATCTCATGATCGATTTAACGTTCTTGACTTGTTTTGATTATCGTTTATACTATGATGATTTCATTGCACGTTAGGTGTTTGTTGTATTGTTTTAGTACTCGAATCATGAGTTAGACCTTGCATTAGAGTTGTGATGTAATCAGATGATTGTATTCATGTCACTTTCATGTTGTTAATCTAGTTTTGATTGTTTTGTGATTATGGTATGTGATTATGCTTAATGCTTCAAAAAATCGATAACTTGCTGTATGATTCATGATACGATTTGACTCCAAGAAGATAATGTCGTATCGAGAACTTGACCACACACCCACATGTTGAACGCAAAATCGAGAGATCGCTTGCATAATGTGTGAGATACGTTAGGAGCCCCCGAATTTCATGCTTACTGCACCGCGACGGCCTCTCACCGAGAGGTGTTAAACGCGGGATTTTGTTTGACGTAGTTTAGGACTCGAGAGAGAGTAGATTACACTTTAGGGATCCATCTATAACGACAACTCCTTATTAACTAGTACAACAAGATAGTGACTAGATACAATCAGAAGACGAAGGTGCAACCCTACCTTTTCTCATATCTAGAATCCCGATCTTCGACATTTGTATACGTTTGATTTTGATTAGTTTAGTTTAATTAATTACATCCTTAGTTTTACATAACCAGCATTACGTTTTGATTGTTTAACCCAAAGAACACTACTCATACTTCGATCATTAGATCTAAATCCTCGTGGGACAATAACTCACATACTCATTTTTATTACTTGCTACGACACGTACACATGCGTTTAGGCGTGGTGTACAAAGTCGCAAACACTCACTACCCAATCTTCGTAACCACACAGCTTCCTTCCTAGCATGAATCAACGTCATATACTCGGTTTTCATCAACGAAAAAGCAACAACGCTCTGTTTTCTACTCATCCAGCTTATCGTTGGTCCAAACAAGCTGAACACATATCCACTGGTAGACCTCCTGCTATCCAACTCACCTCCCCAATCCGCATCAACGTACCCTTTTAACCGAAGATTGGTCCTATTCCCTGTCCCGAAAGACAACATATACTCTGAAGTTCCACGAAGATACCTGAGAACTCCGTTCACGGTTGACCAATGCTCTTTACCAGGATTTGACATGTAGCGACTCAAAACTCCCACTGTATGGGCAATATCTGGACATGTGCTAACCACAGTATACATAAGACTACCAACTACACTTGCATACGATATATGTGACATCTCCTCAATCTCATCAGCTGTCTTCAGACACTGCTCGGCTGACAACTTCGTCCCCAATATCATAGGAGAACTCTGCGGCTTACAATCATGTTAAACTTTATCAACACATCACTGATGTACTTCTTCTGACCCAACCACAATTTCCTATTCGCACGATCACGAGTAATCTGCATATCCAAAATGAAGTTTACGGGATCAAGATCCTTCATTTCAAAATTATGCACTAACATACTCTTCACAGTCTTGATCAACCTTATGTCGTTCCCAATCAACAACATATCATCTACATATAGCAGTAAATAAATAAAGTCCTTGCCGACCTTCTTCATGTAGACACAATGATCCGACTCACTACGAAGAAACCAAAGTTGAAGAACACAGGTGTCAAACTTCTGTATCAACACCTAGGGACTTGCTTCAGTCCATATGAGGACTTCTTCAACTTGCACATCAGATTTTTCTTTCCTTTCACCACGAAACCCTTTGGTTGTCGCATGTATATCTCCTCCTCAAAATCAACATGAAGGAATGCGATCTTGACATCTTGTTGCTCAATCTCCAAATCATAGGTAGCAACGATTGCGAGCATAAACTTGACTGATATCAACTCCGTCACAGGTGACAAAATTTGATCATAATTGAGTCCCTTGACTTGTGAATAACCTTTCGCTACCAATCTAACCTTGTTACGCTCTAAAGAACCATCCGTCTTTAACTTCTGCTCAAAGATACACTTGTATCCAACTACTTTTCTACCAGTAGATAATTCACACAAGCTCCATGTCTTGTTTTTCTCTAAACTCTGCATTTCCTCATTCATGGCAAGCTCCCATTGATGTGCATTATCCATGGATCTCGTCCCCTTTACGCTACTCGGCTCACTATCAGTAATGGTCAAAGCATGAAATACACCAAGAGAACCAGGAGAATATCGCATAACTGGCTTCTTCGATTTTGTTTACACTCTACGATCCGATGTTTTCTCCTCAACAACAGCAGGATTTGGCACAGGAGTTGGAACCAGAACATGAACAACCTCCATCTCCTCATCAAAATAATCAGTCTCATCTTCCGGAATATCACTGTCTAGACCATCTACCCAATCATCAACCTGATCATAGCACTGGTCACCATCATTAGAAACTGCTAATTCTTAATCTGAACCTGTAATCTGAACACCTTGACTATCAACGAGTTGAACTTCTTTTTCCATCGATTCAGAAGTCTCAGTTTGCTGTACTGTCCTCTTGTTACGTGTTTCAAAAAACACCACATCTTTGCTGTAGACAATGGACTTACTAATCGGATTTCATAACTTGTAACCCTAATACACCATGAGAGTACTGGATTGGATGAAGGTCTGCCAGCCTGTTTGTCCTTGAATCGCTTGAATTCTTTTTTTCGTAACCTATATTTAGGGCTTTGGCCTTGCCAAACCATATTCAATTAAAGACCTATCAGAAAGATGAGTTGGGAATTCCTTTCTTGGTGAAGGGCCAAAGATTCAACTTCCTATGTGGTCCTCTCTTGGATTGCTATTAAGACTCGATAACAATTCTTTTGATGTCAGGGTGCACTTTCCAACAAAAGGTATTACTAGTAGGTGTTTTTTCGATCCTTTTAAAGTAAGGGTGGGCAGAAATAATTAGTGAGAATCCTGCTTGCTAATACGTCTGTAATAGACTAGATTTCAATCCTCTCTCATAAGGACCGACCTATAGCTACTTTAGTAGAATGGGACCATAGAAGCTGCCTATGGATAATATCTAAAAACTCCTCAACTACCCGCCATCTAGGATTATTAAAGTCTTAAGATCTGGACTTCACTCCTTGAACCTACGTCAAATGCGCTATCACATGAATTGCTTACTCCGGCATGTACAAGAAATGGTATTTGGGCGTAGACACATAACTGGTAAAGTAAGCCAAGCTATTTTACTAGGGAGCATCAGATTCAAACTGGACTTATAGCCCCTAGGTATATATATTCTCTATAGTCAATGAACCTGCACTTCTCAGATCTGCTATCAAGCTTGGTCCTTTTCTCACTCGGTACGTGAACATATGCATAATAACCAAACACACGAAAATGTGACAAATTCATCTTCCTCTTGAACAAAGCCTCATATGAAGTCATATTCTTCAATGTCAACGTTGGTGACCAGTTCTTCAAATAACAAGCTGTCGCAACAGCTTCATCCCAGAACCCATGATCCATATCCGTCCAAGTAAGAGCACTTGCATTGGGTTACCTAAAATAGATAACTTATGTAGTTTAGATAACGAAAAGAAGAAATTAGACAAATATTGGTACTCCAGTAGAATCTTCATCTATTACCTATTATGCATAATTGTGAACAATGAGTCCACAAAATTAAGGATGCGCCATTCACTTCGGTAACTATTAAAAAATTAATTAAGGACTAGAAAAAGCAAACAAAAAGAACTGTAAACTGTTCAACATTCCATCAGCATCGTCGGCATCCACCGTTTCAAGTTATTTGGGGTTGTTTGTGGTGTTTTTACTCCAATTTATTTTTTTTGTGTGTTTTGAAGAGATTTGAGTTGTTTTTATGGTGTTTTAAGACTTTTAAAGTGTTTTTTTGTGTTTTAGGGTCCTTTATGCTACTTTTAGTTTCATGTTTTTTCTAGTGCTTTGAGGTTGTTTTATGATATGTTTACCACTATTCATTTATTTTCGAGTGATTTGAGAGATTTGAGTTGTTTTTATAGTGGTTTAAGCCTCTTGAAGTGTTTCTGTAATTTTTGGGGTCCTTTCAAGGCTATTTTGATAGATTCATGTGTTTTTTTGTATTATTTGAGGTTGTTTTATGGTGTTTATTATTCTTTTTTCATTTGTTTTAGTGCTTTGAAATCAGTCCACCGCTTCGTCGTTGGTGTCGTCATCGCCATCATTTTTCTCTCCTTCGTCGCCTCTTTCGGCGCCGTCGGTGTCGTCGTTGAGATCGCTTTTCTCTCCTCCGTCGCCTCCTTCGGCTCTTCGATCTTTGATCGCACATCCTCATTTCTCCTCCGATCATCGTTGCTAGAGATCGAGAAAGATCAAATCAGAAGCCCTTGAAGGCTAGAATCGTCGAATGGATCTTAGGTGATTTGTTGACAAAAGATCATGTTGATCGGAGCAATTCATGATTACGTGAATCGGATGTTGCAGAATATATGTGAAATAAAAGTCCTCATTCTCGATTCCAAAACGATACTCGATCGTCCACTCTCTTTCTGGTTTGATGATTTTGGTTTGATTTGGTGGAGTTGACACGATGAATCGACTGCAGTGATCGGTTTGTTTTTGGATGAATGGATAGGGAAAAAAAATATTATTAATACAAAGATGTAGAGATTGCTGTTAGAGATTTTGATGTGGTGGATGATAAATAAAAATTCTGTAAATTGAGAAAGAGATGAGTTTGAGTATGCAAATAGAGAATCTGTTAAGAGATTCTAATACAAGTGCTCTAAGCATGCATCTAGCTTTCTCCATGAGCACACGATTTAGCCTCTTATCTTCTCCATTCTGTTGTGATGTATACGGAGTATTCTTTTGTCTCAAGATACCATTTGTCTCATAGGACTGCTCAAATTTGTCGGAGCAAAATTCCCCATCATTATCTGTTCGTAATGTCTTTGATTTTCCTGTCTAATTGATTTTCAACCATTATTTTGAATTCTTGAAACTTATTGAATACCTCAGATTTATGATGCACAAAATAAATCCAACAAAACGAGAATAATCATCTATGAAAGATACATAGTATCTAGATCGTCCAATAGACTGGGACCCCCGTACTGGATCCGCGTAACGCATATCTATCGGGAACGTGAAATAATCGACAAGCTCAACATCGGATCAACTTGTTTCTTATATTATGAAACGGAGGAAATATATAGCCACTACTCTAACAAGACAATGATTTGATAATAGGTTCAAATGCAATAGACTAAGGAGAAAGATAACGTCAATCTTTTTCTTTCCTTTTTTTAATTGATACAACAGTCATTTTTGTCCAATTGTTTGAAAACTTTTCTTCATAATCGTTGATTTCTCATGAAACTCATATGATTTGCAAACAATTTTCCCAAATCAATGGATTGAAAGTGCTCAAAAGTGATTGTCGAAACAACTGTCTTCGACACTCCCCATGGATCAAACACCTTCATCAATGACAGATATGATTACAACACAATCTCTTTTATAGTATCTCCTAAAACCTTGCTTGAAACCGGAGCTATTGGCACGTGACAGGTTGAATTGTTGATTAGAGACTAAAATGTCATTCCTGTCATTGAATCTAGGGGACCTTATGTGATGGAAACATAATACGATCATGGCATACGATAAAACATGTACTAGCTCACCCTCTCAGCTATTGTTTGAATCAGAACATGTCCACTTGAATGAATGTCTCCTTGGACTCGAAACGTGACACACATCAATCCATCCTATGGTAGAAGGAAAAAAATGTTTCTCCATATACCTAGAACACCTTACTAGAATGCAAAAGCTCCATAGAGAAGCCACTTCATCAAATACTTCATTCCATTCTTGACAACAACTTGTCTAGGAATGCTAAGAAATTTCGTAGATCAATGAACAGAAGCTTCGAGCATCCACGCCTCAGTTTACCTTTTAGGTCCTGCAAAGTATCTAACATGTTGAGTCGCAATTTCTCCACCCATGTCATAATGTAACCACTGAACCACCTGCTATAGACGAAAAAAACCACCTTTAAATGGAACTGTGGCAGGTTGACACTGTAAGATAAAGAGGTAAAACAATGAGAGCAAAAGGAAGTGATCATTTATCTGGTGGATCATTGGTTCTAGACCGGAAGCCAACAGCTGATCCCCAAGAAAACTAGCGAAGGGGATATTTTTAGCATAATTGAGCACCGAAGTATACTGGATGCTGTCCAGACTCGAGGATCCTGAAGCCTTTCGTTACATAATCGACAGTTTCTCTCAAGAAGAGCTCCAGCAATTTCTCAGCTTCTTGCACAGTTCAGAATGGCTCCAGCTATGTTCGAGAGAAGAATGGCACTGAAAAAGGACGGCAAACAATCAGCAAGCCAGTTCAGGCATGAATCCCACAACACGGATCTGTCTGAACTTCCAAGTGCAACAATCACCCCTGTCTGAACTCCAGAGATATGACAGTTAGGACAACTTCAAACAACAGACTACACAAAAATTCACACTTAATTCGACTTCATTTTCCCAGTAACAAGGTTTTCTCATGGGACCGTGCAAGTAAATCTACCTGGGAAGTATATGCTGATTGTGGATCTTGATGTCACCATGAATGCCAATGTCTGCCTAGTCTCGTCATCTTAGCATGACATGGAGGTGGATACTGGATCAAGAAGATTTCTAAGTTGGTAGACAAGAGCTTCCAGTGTCTACCATGAGCTTCAGCACCCAATTTTTGTTAAATGCAGACTGCCTGTAGCAGATATTCTCAAATCGTCAGAAAGTGGTAAAATGCGGCGCAACACATGTTATCAGAGTCAGTGTTCATGTTACTGGGCATTAATGAAAGCTGGATGAGCTCTAAGAGTAAGATACGAAGCATTTCACACGGAACGCTCTTCCTCTATGTTTAAGCGCATAACAAAGAGGTCTTGCTGAAGGGGTGAGGCATCTTTGGGCTCGACAAGACAAGCCTTTGTTCAAGTGGATCATGAACAGTCCTATGAGCTTATTGCACAATGCCAAGGTATACATCAAATCCACACATGAAGGTGTCATAATCCAGAACCAAATAATCATGGAGATTTTGGGCTATAAATATGATCGGTTCAACTCTGTTCAGAATTATGAAATAATATCAGACGAGAATGACCCAGAAGCGGCTCAAGTAAAAGGCAGAAACTTAAACGGGTGTTTTTTTCCCTGGAAATCCAAAATTAATTTATAGAAAACCAGTCAGGTAGAAGTTTGGGAAATATTACATCGATGATGGCAGTTAACTTGTTAAACCCAGTCATAAATACAAAGCTCAAGCCTTCGCAGCACATGCAAGCAGATACAAAGACAAGAAAATGTAAGTGAGTTTGCCTTGAGAACTAAACAAAGAAAATCTAAAAACTAGGATCCCATTCAAACATCATCTGTGGTCTGGAGTCAAACTCAATGGAATTGGATGCAACAGTTAGATTCACTCTCAATGTACGCCCGATCAGGTTATCTAAAAATTGCAGGCGCCTAAGACATGAGCTTTAAGAGATAATACTAGTCTCCAAAATAACAAAAAACAATTAAACAGAAAGACATAAACCATGTGATTTTTTTTAAAAAAACATGAATGCACAGGGTAACAGCGTTTATGGATAAACCCACACAAACAAATCCAGAAAATTTGAACATTAAATCAGGTCAACCTTCTGCAAAATATGTTAATCTACTATTTCTGCAATACTCACATTCTTCATCCCACATAGGGAAAACAAACCACAAAAAAAAAATAAAAAAAAAATACAAATGTTAATCTACAAATCTACTAGCTCTTCCCACAAAATAACAAAAAAAGAAATGAAAACCAAGCCTTATCCCTAAGGCATGAGGATCGTGCAACACAATCACAAAATATGACAAATACACTGATGAGAAACACCACAAGAAAAACAGAAGACTTTGGCCAAATGTAATTAGTTAAAAATCAATCTAGTTTCTGCGAAAGAACACACGAGACGCAATACAGGCGGCAAGAGCATGAAGAGCACAAGTGTACCTTATCAGACAACGCAGAGTCCTAAATCATAAGAAAATAAATCAACCACTACCAGAAAATAGCTAGCGTAAGTCATTACCGCTGAACATTTGTGTTCATCTCATTATTCTGTTATCAAGGCTGAGTCGACCATGCCATCCCACAGGCATGAAAGTAGACCTGCAGCATCAGAGAACAAGATCAGTTGCATGGAAACAAGAAATGGCAATTGAACAAAATCAAAACAAAAAAATAATAAAAATAAGGTTGACGTTGCAACTTACGTATTCCCCTACTTTGCTTCTTGCAGTAGAAACATACAAAAACTAATGCCTAAACAAAAAAGAAAAACAAGCAAAAAGGATGAAGAAAAGAAACCTGGTGATTATTGCTATACTATTTTAACCTTTTTTTTTGGAATTTCAGTTGTTGTAGATAAGATACTTGAACCATTAAGCTCTTAGCATCTGTAGCACGAAAAAGCCACGGCTCTTGCACCTCTGGCAGGCACTAACACCTTGAGCGGCAACCATTACTTTGGTATTTTGGGTCCTCTTAAGTGGTCTCTCGAGTCTCAACCTCATCGAGTCTCTACCGAAGGGAGTACTAGTCCTGCTATCACTACTTCATCATTATATGCCACTAGAAGAATACAGCTAGGCAGGGTATAGACTTCGACTAAGCAACTCTACCACAAGTTTAAGTGTATCAAGAAGACCCATCATTTTGAATCTTAGCATAATGTACGAGCATAAGCTACTAAACTGAATGTATAATGCTGCAAGTACAAAAGGATATATTTGAAATTTAAACGGAGGGCCAACATGACGGCATATTTTGTCAAGAACTAGTTCAGATTACAAATTAAGGAGATCTTCATCCTATATTTCCAAGTACAAATCCCCGAGTCACTTTCTCTAGGGTTTGTTTGTAAAATGTCTACTACAAAATGCTCGACTTTTATGCAGACTTGAGCCCTCACCAATTGGTATCTACCTATTCTAGTATTCGAGTAATGGTAGGATCTAAAAGGGTGAGATATACATAGTCATACCCTTGCTCCGGACAATAAATAGGTTGTTTTCCGGTGCCCTTGAAGAATGACCAAGAAACAAAACAGGAATAGCTCCTGCCACCAACTCTGACATTTGTTTTTTCCCTCAAATTTGTTGAATTCGTCACTATCAATAGCCTCCAGAGAAGAATGCTTTCACAATGAGATAAGAGTAGTGGTGCCATTAGCTATTAACAGTTGGTAACAAAAACTGCTCCAACATGAAGATGGACACGATCATCTTTACCATCGATGCAAGTAACCCTTGCATGTATTTGTCTGGATAGACATCCTCCTTGTGAAAAAGGTGACTCAAAGCTGTACGAGTTGCCAAAACTCATGCAACCCTTCACCCCCTCGTGTGCGGCTTCGACTTTATCCTCCCAACAAAACTCTATAAAGCCCCCGGGCCATGCTTTTGCTGTTGTACTTGTCATTTGCTCAATCCAGCACTACTTTTTTCTAGCAATCCAGCTCGCAAAAACTGAACGGACAAAAAGAAACAATGGAGGTACAGAAACTAGACCGAGAGTTTCTAGGATTAGTCCTCAATAATGATCAGCATGTAAAAAGGATTGAATTGCATAAAAGGACCAGCAACAGAGGCTGCAACGCAAAGGGCCATCAGAACCATAGCAGAAAGCCCGACAACGATCATCAGGATACGAGTAACTGCAAGAAAGATTCAAGCCTTCATGATCAAACACAGAAGGAAGAAACGGAGAAAAATCGATACCCCGTATCACCGCTTGAATTCACATTTACAGATTTATGTGCAAAGCCTCGTCTCAAATGGAGCCCTTCACTTCATCTCCGATTTCTCCAGGCCGTAACTGACCTTGGAGGACCATTCAGTTAGTACACTCGGTCATTTCTTGTTTCTTGATTTTTGGTCATCTTGGTCAGCTTGCCTTTGTTGTACTGCTAACTAGATCGGCCAGGTCATGGAATTTCCAGCTGACTAGATCTATGTTGTTCTAGATAAGATTGAACTATCGGACTAACAAAGAATTTCATCAATTTTCCAGTTTAGAAAGTTCTTTCGGAATTCCTTTCTCGTGCATTCATGGAATCCTAAGTCACAATCGTTGTTTTTATTAGCACTTATTTAATTATCCAGTGTGGGTTTTGATGTGCTGTATACGGATGATGTTGGATGATGTTGTTCACAATAGACATGGATAGTTGTCTTCTGAAATCTGGACATCCAATTAGGTAAAAATATGTTCTTTTTTAATATTCTATAGTAATAAAGCCATGATTATAATGGAAACTTTAGTTTCTTCATGCGACATAATGGTCATTATAAGGGGACGCTGGAACTTGCAAGTAAATTTTGTTGGGTAATTGGGACCCTTCATCTTGGTATCAATTTTCTTCCCCTTTTGTGTATAGAAATTAAGAACTCACAGAGATCTTACTATATTTTACGGTTCCTTTTATTTTATTTTTATTATTTTTTAACGTTTTTTGAAGCATTGAATCTCTAAGAGAAGTTTATTTCTGCATCACTTTGGCAGAGGCAACTCCAAGGTATATACAGGAGAAGATGGGAATCCCTGGGCTAACGCTTCGGCATGTAAAGTCTCACCTTCAGGTCTTCATTTCCAAATCATAAAATTTATACTATAATAGCTACTTTCTTAAAATTTCTGATAATATTAATGCCCTCTAACTTGGCCATGTAAACTGTGCAACACAGAAGCACAGGCTTGGATTGAATGGCAACATAAATGGTGAGTTCAACTACAATTCTCTACCATAAGCCGCCTTTGCATACAGATCTCTCTAGTTGATAAAATTTATTATCTGATTCCTCAAGAGTCAGACCTCCTTGTTTTTTACTCCCTACCAGTAACCAGTAATCTTCAAATCTAATTGTTTGCCTAGACTATAATAAGATTTGATTACGAATCCTCATTTTTATGCAGTATACAAATAAGTAAAACATGAAGCAAAACTTGAGGTTGCAAAGCACGAAAAGATTAATCGCATAACTTGTGGAAGTAGTATATAGAATTATCAACAAGGGCTAATAAGACGAGTTCATCTTGGGGAAAGCTACTAAATGAGAAAAACTTAACTGGTAAATTTGTTTGTACTGGAAGGGGACTCGGCTTCATCGACCGAAGAAAACCCAGGAGAAGCTGCTTCTTCAGGCTCGTCCGCATCTGTGCACAAACGGTAAGATCCCATGAGTTATAGAAAGGAGAAATTATATAAGTTTTGAAATCATATCTTTTTCCTTTGAAAAGCTGAAACCATGTTTCTCAGTTGATGCTCATTCTGATGAGCAATGATTATATAAAATATTATAAGTTTTTCTGTGGCTGGATGTTTACAGGAAAAATATATCAAAAACACGAAAAACAGTCGAGACATCAGGGTTTCAAAGGGCAATCTATAGAGACAGACAGATGAAGTATCGGGTATAATGAACTGGTCCTTTTAATCTATGAAATTAACTTCAAGCGGCTCGATCCCATCTCAGTGTGAAATACCAGGGTTTTTTTTCTAATGAGGGTCATGTTTACTGTGTTGTAAGTTGTAACCTTGCAATTAGCTAAGATTGTTGAGCTTTATTTTTATGCTAACATTTCCCAGATGAGAAGAAAATTGAGGAAGCAGCAAGAATTGATGAAGGTGTACCTCGGTTCTCTAGCTCAGACAACCAACACGTTCGAAAAAACAGAAATTTATGGAAATGAGATCTCTTGGATACATCCCAGTGAAGGAGATGCCTCGACTTCTAGTGTTCCTCCGAGCTTTGGACCAACATCAGCCCAAGATAGACTGCTTCCCGTCAACCTTCCAAGTGATCCCATGAGTTTTGCATTGGCAAACTATCCGTCAGTTCCAACCACATTATTGCTCAATGGCCCAGAGGCACAACCTGCAAACATGCCCAGTGAGAAATATGCAGAGACGAACACCAACGTAGCAGAAACTTGGCTTCTTCCAGATATTGCCAATGACATCGAAGGCATAAGGGAAAGCTCAGTTGCACTGTTAAATGACACAATGGAGTACTCCTTTTTTGAAGACAATCATCTTGTTTTTCAGCCTCAGGAAAGAATGGCATTTTCTCAAAATTTTCCGTCTCATATGGTAAGCTGCTATCCAACAAAAAATGCAGCCATAAATACTGGCTTCGAAACAGAAACCAATCATCAGACGGATGACTGTCTTTCAACTCAAAATGGCTGCATCACGTATGGGGCTTCTGGCTATCAGCAGGAGGATCAGAACACCTCTGCTGCAGTAGACCCTAAAGATACACGGAATGCCCTCGGTATGGAGGATGTGGACTCAGAAATATTCTATGAAAATTGGTTAGCAAATGGGGGACTGGAAATTGTATCGGCATGGTTACAAGAATAATCCAAATGGGTGTATTCAACTTCTTGAATCAAGATGCTAATACCTAATCATCAAGCATTTGCCCACCTTCCGTAGCTTCTGTAATAATAACTATATTCAAGTACTCTGTTAGCTGAAACACTGCCAAAGGTTGAAGATATTTAGCACATAAATTCAAGTAATTATTACTCCCTCCGTCCCAAAAAAATTATAATGACTCACACTTCAAGGCCTAATTTAGTATGATCAAACGTCGTTTTTTACAAAATTATTACGAGACACTAAGAATAAATTAAGTTGTGAACTTTAATCCTGGACCAGTTTAATGTTCTTTTTGTCATTGTCATCGTTAAGAATAAGAACGGACATCATAATTTATTTGGGACAGAGGGCGTATTATATTGTTATGAACCACAGTATCCATAAAATGCAAATTACCAACTGAGGGATATTGAATGGTGATAGTTTTTCATCACGGAAAAGAATTCAAACATCGACTATTAAATAGACAGAAATCCGTGGGGAAGTTGAAAGCCAAAATTGTCCAACCCGAAGGTAGTGTTGTAGATAAAGTTGCTCAATCTGTTCCAAATTCAGGGTTACCAAAAAATTGTATGCATGTATATAACGACTGAAGTGCAGAGGACAAAATAGAATTTTTTGAAAGAAAGCAAAAAAAAAAAAAAAAGAGAAGAAGAAGAAGAAGAAGAAGAAGAAGAAGAAGAAGAAGAAAACAACGCAGTTGATCAACTTGAAGTTACAAAAATTGGAATTTACCTTTAATCAAGGTCCGATCCCATAGCTAGAGCTCTAATCATCATGCTTCAAATTGACCTGACAGAGGTAGTCTTCACACCATCACTAAAAAGAAAGCAGTCAAAGCGACCTACCAAATTACGTTTGTCAATCCAATACATATGAGAGAGTAGTCGATAACTCTGCCTCAATGAGCTAAGAAGTTGCACACAAGAATATGCAAGCTTGCCTTGTGCTGTAATTAGCAAAGATGTATTCCTTAGTCTTTCACCTTGTCCATAAATCAGAGAAACGGGATTCCTGCACATATAAATCACTGGAAAGACACCACAACTCTGCCTCAACGGGTAATAGCACACCTCCGAATTGAACCAATGAGCGGCGCATGAACTATACCATTTATTCCCAGAAAACAGGACTATTCAAGAAACACAGAAATCAAACGGGAAAAAGGACCAGAACGTTAATCAAGAGATTCCAACTAAAGGAAGAGGTCGAAAGCCTCCAGCTGAAAGCAAGATATAGCTTGACCTACAAAACTTCCTTAGTAAGAGATGGAGAGTGCAATATTCCAATCAATTACATATCTTTTGGAACTAGCTACTTAATGTCACATTTTTCATCCATAATGCAATTTGAAACTACTTTCCCACAATGGGAAAAAATAAAAGCAGGGGTACAAAATGAAATCCGAAAGAGACAGCTGAGACACACTATTTAGCCTCTAGAATCTTCCAATCCAAAGGAGCTGCATAGCACACAGGTCTTGCATGAGATCGGCGCAATGTTCTGATTTCTTCATTTTACAAAGCAAGCGCAGACACTTGAAGATTAATTTTTTTTATCACTAGTGGTTTCTCATACCACAAATCTAATCAATTTTCACAGATGAGAAAAGGTAATGGACGAAGTAAAATGACGTGAGAAGACCGATAGTTCCAGTTGCCAACATAATTGCGATAACAATGATAAGGGAATAGCCCATGTAGAGAGTTGCTGATACCGGCCCGCTCAGACTTCGCAAATCAAAAACCAAATAATTGATGGAGTAAAGGAACACGTAAAGGGCAACTGATCCAGATGCGAAGAAAGATTTCCACCACCATCGCCAATCTTCCACACAAAGATGTATGTACGTGAGAACAACAGAGACTTCTGAGCAAACAATTACCAGCAAAAGGAGCACAATGAGCAAGAAGCCAAAGACATAATAGAATCTTCCAAGCCAGATGCTCGAAAGAATGAAGAAGAGTTCAATGAAGAGAGTCCCAAATGGAAGGGTCCCAGCACCAAGAACCAACAGCCAAGATGGGTACTTCCGAGCAGGAATTTCTCTCGGAATTTGATTGGTTCTTACAGGGTACTGGATAGGCTCTGGCCGTGTCCCCAAGAAACCTCCAAACAGAGTAAGAGGCACCGAAATGCAGAACCAGAGGGACAAGAGAATAAAATACAAAGAGATAGGAATTGCACCACTACTCTTGCTACCCCAGAGGATGAAGTTTAAGACCGTGAGGATGACAAAGACAATCCCAGGAAAGAAGGAAGCGACTGACCAAGCCACTGACTTCCAGCCTTCTGCTGTTCCTTTAATACTTCTCCAGAATCTGACACCTGTATACCCAGCAGCAATACCCAAGAAAAGATAAAGAAAAACCATCCCAGTCAGTAGCATTCCCCTTGAGGCTGGGGACATAAAACCAAAAGCAGCAAAAACTATTGAGACAACAGCCATTCCTGTGATCTGAACTCCATCTCCAACCATAACACTGAGTAACTTCGGGCAATCTGGCTCTCTGAATACATCACCAACAACGAGCTTCCAACCTGATAGCTCCTCATTCATCTGTGCCTGAGCCTCTTTGTCTAGCTCTTCATACCTGGTTAAATCCCTCCTGACAGTCCGTAAAAATATTACAAATACAATGCCAGCCAAGAAAACAATCACCATGAGTGAATTCAGGATGGAGAACCAGTGGACTCGGGCACCTTCCATCTTGAGGTAAGCATCCCAACGAGATGGCCATCTGATATCACTCTTCACAAACTCGACCTCATAAGTGAATGCAACTCTCTCACCCTCCTTTATACTTTGAGGCTGGTCAGTTTCAGAAGGACAGCTGATGGGATTCATATTGTCATACATATGCAGCTTCGACATCTCATCAGGATCATGCTTAATGCTGCAAGGAACAACCTCAAAGCCAACAATCTCAAAACCAGATGCCTTCTTCTTGTCAGCCTCTGATATCACACCCAATCCTTCCTCCCCTGTACCAATAATCTCGGTACCACTCCCTTCATACTCGTGGATAAAAACCCGAAACTTCAGATGATTAATTATGTAATCATTGTTACTGTTAGCTGGAGTGTACCCAACTGGAAACCCAGTCCACTGAATAGTGATACCATTCTGCTTCGCAAACCTCCTAGCTGGAAGATTATCCAACATAATGTTAACCTGATACAGATCTCGAGTCCTCTGCTTCAACAGCTTTGCTTCCTGCTCAGTAAGGGGACTATGTATGCACAAGAAAACTGTCTCGTTAACATTCATTTTGAAACGGTAAGGAGAGTTATCGATCTGGTCACCCATAAGTAGTTCCCCGAGATTCTCAGCGCTCTTTTTTATTCCTTCAGGGGGTTTACAATAGGGAAGGCTATAGTAACTAAAGGGAAGCTCAGTCTCTATGGAAGTCAACGAATTAACTTTAGCAAAGATCTGCTCACTTGGCGAATATGTGTGCATGTAAGTCCCCGGCAAATAGAACCCATGGCCAAATCGCATCACCAAAATGGCAAAGAGGGAAACCCAACTTATTCGCAGCATGCTTTTCTGGAGCAAATCCATGTCCCGAATCCGGCCTTGATCAGATATAAATTACTTCCACTCCCTTTTAAAGCATATGATCTACATTAATTAACAAAAATCAGTTTGGTTGAAACAAATAGTACCTCATTAGAGATGCCAATACAGAATCACACACTTTCATAACTAATAAACAACGGCAACCAAATTTAACAAAAACTATCGAGCCTCTGCAGCAAGTGGGGTCCGATAGATGGACTTGAATCACACTTGGAATTCTAATTCCGTCACATAAACAAAAGGGGTTCATAAATCTTGCAATTCTCGTTGCTACTGCTCATCATCCATGTCCATAATATAATCTACGCGATTACTAGTTTCAATTTGCGAAAGTAAGTCAATAACGACAAGATGTTCGTCAAATTCTGAATTGAATTAACATTTGCAACGAAATCACACAATAACACCTAAAATCAAACAAACAGAATTACCACAATTCTACAACCATTCACTCAAAATGGATCCATCAACTCACAAATCCCCAAAAAACAACTCAACCTAATCTCCCATTTCCAATCTAGAACAATTACTGTTCAACATCGTCATCATCGATCGATCACATAACAAGCTTAATCATCAAAGAAACAACTCAGTTTCCACGACTAAAACAATAAACAAACAAATCAATCAAATCAAATCGAACAACGAGCTCGCAATCAGATCTGAATCTATAACATTTCTAGATCAAAAAAAAAAACACCATAAGAACGAGAGAGGATCACCGTGAACGGACGGTCGGCGATCGATCCGGCGGAACGGCGGCGCGTGAGAACGATCTGCGCCGGCTTCGGCGTTAGTCGGATATGGTGGAAGAAGGGATCGAGAAATGGAGAGACAAGGAAAAAATGGAGAGTTTTGATTTTTATTTTCTTTTTTCTTTTTCTTTCTTATTTTATCGAGCGAATTAAATTAAAATAGCCATTAGAATTTGACCATACATGCACCCAAAATCGTTTATCATATACCTTATCTCCTCATTTGCAACATTCATTACACGGCACCTCCTATTTACCTTTTTACCATTAAAAAAACAAAAGAAAAAACCTCATCACCTTTTGCGCACGTCTTCTCCTTACTCAAACCCAAATCGATTCTCACCTTTTCCTTCCATCATCGATTCCCCCTCTCCTTCGCCATCACCATCGTCGCCGCCTTAGATTCCGTCGCCGACATCGAAATCAACGGTCCTGCTATTCTCTCTACGATTTCAGAATCCGATCGAGTGCTTCCGTTGCTGCGATTTCAAGTCGGTGCGTGAATTCATCCCTTACCTTTCATTGTCATTTCTGTTCAGATGCTCTGGTTTCGAGTTGCGTAATTGGTTGATTTCTTGTTGTGATTGCGGAATTTGATGGATTCGATGTGTGTGGAGAGAATTGTGCGATTTGTTTGTTGAATACTTAGAATACTGAGTGTGATGAGGTTGCGGTTTTACGTTCTTGATGTGGTTGTGTTGTTGTGGTTGCAGATCTGAGTGCGGAGAGTTTAGTTTCCTGAGGAATTCGCCAAGATGTTTTGGCGTATGGCAATATTGTCGACTGCTTGGAGATGACAGCATGTTATTGTGAGAGTTTGGGTTAGGGTTTAGATTGGTCGATTGAGGATGCGGGTTGTATGTGAAGGCCTACAGAGTAAAGTGATTGGTGGTGAGGACTGAGAACAAGATCAGACCGTTCAAAGCCGACGATCCCAGTGTGGCTTTTTTGAATCTGGCTGTTCAATTCCCAATTTTCAACGAACTGAACACATTTTCTTCTCTTCTTTTGGCAAATTAGGGAGCCGAGCAGCAAGCTAGCAGAGAGTGTGAACGGGTCTGTTTGTCCATGCCAATTGCTAATCCACCCCCCGGCTCCACTCTTTTTTCTTTTTCGTTTTTTTTCATTTTATCCTTTATTATATAATATTTAAAAGCGTTTATAATTTTTAATATATATCAAACATTAAAAATAAATAAATATATATATATATATTTGAAATCTACACATCAATATTTACAAAACAAGAGTAATATTGAATATAAAAAATATATTTTAAAAAAATATTTCCTTCATTTCATATAATTATAATAATATATGTATGTGATAATTGTCAATAATTTTTACTCGTATCTTCGAAGTTGTATTGCATACATTCGATGTAAATATTTTGGCTTGTTTTACTCATTTGTCATTGAGGTCCTCTTTAATTGAAGTCCAAAAATATCGTGAAATAGCTATTGTGGTGGTGGGAGAACGCATCCAATGCAGCTCGAGGATGGGTCAATAGTTATGCAATTCGTCTTCAACTGTGGAATGAAGTGATGAACATCAATCCATGTGGTAATTAAAAACAAGATAATATTTTGAAGGAACGATTGAATATTTTGGGGGTGATGTGGAGGGCGAATAGGAGTGCTCTTGGCCATCTCATGGAAAGCTAGTCTCCGGACAAGAATCGGAAACGAGCATCGAGCGTCTGCATTTGACCTTTTTTGAATTGTAGTTTGTATTGTAAAAACATGAAACTTCTTGTTTTGGTTGCGGCCTTGATGCTGCAGCTTGTATTGTAACGACATGAAACTACAGTCTATCTAAATGTCGACAAATATGACAACTACTAGTGAATATTGTCAATATTGACCTTTTTTCATGTAATAAAAATATTGTCAATATTGATAACTATTAGTGAATTTTTGTAAAAGTTCATGAGAAATATAGTTTTGTTTTACTATTCCTTGAGAATATTGTGTTCTTGGTGTATGAAACATAAAATATGTGCTCTTATATTTGGAAGCTCTCAATATGTTAAGTAAATTACAATGAATTGTAGTTGTTTCCCTTTCACCTATTAAGGAATGTCAATATTGTCAACTATTAGTACATCTTTACAAAAATTCATGAGAGAACTAATCTTACCATGCAATCCTTCTATAACATTTTGTTGTTAGTGATAAGTTATAATTGATTAGATAGAGATAAGAAATAAGGTTACATATGTTAACAGTTTTTTACTGTCAGTGATAACTTATACTTGATGATGTATTGAATTATTGTGATGATGTATTCCTATTTTTGGTGAAGATGTACTCATTTTTCGGGCACATGTAGTGAAAGCTTATCGTGATGTACTCATGTTGTTGGTGAATATGTACTCTTGATTTTTCTATGTGAAGTACATTAGGTTATATATACTGAAATTTTACTCTTGTTTTTGGTTTTTTATACTGCAAATGATATGTTTCATGTACTGCAATGTTGGTTATATGTTCATGCTATATGAATCAATGATTTCGATGGTAAATTATGGAACAAACTTGTATGGGAAATCATGAGATATCTAGTATGTTTGCATGAAAAATGGATCACGATGCTCTTGTAGTTGGAATCGTCTATAGTGTTAGGTTATATATGTTTATGTTCACTTTTGTTAGTGATAAGTTATACTTAATTATATAGTGATATGTTGATATGATCCACCTAAGAGATAATATGATCTACCAAACAGACAATATACACTCGTTATATCTTTCTGTACTCAAATATGGATAATATATACTGTATATTTGAACATATATACTGTGAAAACATGTCTTTGTACAAAAAAAAATAACCCTAACCCTAAACCCTATGTCCTGTAACCCTAAAATTTACATAAAATGATCTACATAACTTTATATTGCACAAGTATAAAAACTATGCTATGAAACCCTATGACTCAAACCCTAAACCCTAAACACTATGTTCTCCCCTAACTCGAACCATCCTTATCATCTTTTCTCAGATTTTTCGTTACAACTGCACAATAATTCTTCCCCAAAATCCAAAGATACAATCAATCAGCGGTGGTCGTCTAAACCCAGATTCGATTGGTGTGAACCAAATGCTTGGAAAAGCTTCAATTGTTATCGGGGAGGCAAATTTGTGCAACTGTCGTTATTCTTGTAACGAAATCGTTGAGCGATTGAAAAGCTTATACTTGGTTGTTGGGATTTTAAAGCTGACGACAATATCGATGGTGATGTTTGGGGTTTTAGGGCTCCTAATTAGGTGATCCAATCGTGTGTTTGTTCCTGTAACTTTTTCTATGGCTCATTATTTTGTATCGTGTGTTAATCCTTGTTAGGTTCTGTAACCTTTTGATTGCGTATTCCCGTTATGTAACTTTTTCTTAAAATGAAATAAACTTCTTTGTGCTTTACCTACAAGTTTATGTACTGTGTATACATGTCTATATACATAGCATACAAGTGGGTATACTGCACACACATATATATATGTCTATATACTGCACACACACACACATATATATATATATATATATATGTGTGTGTGTGTGTGTGTGTTTGTACTGCACATCTATGTTTATATACTGCACATATAATAGGCTCGACAATCACTGGAATACATAACAATCGAAAACATAACGTTTGAATACACAGTAATGGAACATATAGTAGTCCAATATAGAGTCTTGATAACAATAAGACTTGTCGTACGAAATACATTACGATCGAATACAAATTAACGGCATACATGACTAATGTGATCGAATATAGTATTCTTCGAACGGTGATCGAAACACAATCTCCTTCGAATGCACACAGAGCTACGAGCTCGATGTCAATTGGTTATGGACCATCTTCACCCGCCATCGTAATGGATTGAAAAATCATGAAAAGGCAAATATGAACTTATCAGCTAATTCCATTTCTCACCTAAAACCTTACTTTCAAAACAAAAACAAAGATCTGGGAATGCAAACAGAGCAAATCGATCAAATTGCGTAACATCTAAAACCCACATAATGCAAAATAAACACTGAAACTTACGTCTAAACCTGCTTTGAAGATGAAGATAAATTGAGAAATTAGCGATTTTTTGTGGTGTTGATTGTGGTTTTGATGGAACATTTGGTAAAATTCGTGTGTAAAATAAGTGAATTTTGAAGAGGATTTAGGAAGAGAAATGGATTTGTTGCAGTCAAATTAAATGGAAAAGAAAGTGATGAAACCAAAGATAGATGTGGTCCTCACAAACAATTAATGCAATGTTGAATTTTAATATAGTTTCTCGTTTTTATTTTTAAATGCCACACAATGATTTTTTTTTTTTTTTGGGTGTTAGGAATTCAAAAAATGAGGTGTTTAGTATATGTCCAAGCTTTTTTGGGGATAAAATATACTGAAACATTGAGATTTAGATTTTGTTGTAGTTTAAATTGATTTCTTAACAGAAGAATAAATTTGATTAATTAAAAAAAAAACAAGATGAGCATTTTTTTTGTGCCATCACAAAGATATGACAGTGTAGTTTAAAACGAAAAGTGTTCGCCTCCTCTTTATGACCTAATCCAAAACCAATTCGTAAAAAAAAATCCAAGATATATAACTCTAATCTCTCTTCTCAAATTTTTTCAATCTCCGCATCACATCATCATCACGTATTACCAAGTAATATGAAATCATTCATGTTATTATCATTTGATTTTTTTTTTGAAATTCGAATAACAAAATCCTAATTGATTTCATTTGCGATTCTTGCGAGTTCAATTGAATTCGAGAGTCAGATTTGAATTGATTGATGATTTGAGTTGGTTTTGGATTTGGATTGATAATTTGAGTTGGTTTTTTTCGTGTCTCGTGGGTTTTGATGGTTTTGATTTGGATAACTCAAAGTTGCAGTGGAAGAGAATTATTTTTTCGACTAGTATGAATTGATTATGTTGTTAAGTACACGGTCCGGGAGAATGAGATGCACATAATCTCATATATTTCATAGAATTTCTCAGTGTTTCAAAAAGTTGACCATATTACTGTATAAATTATTATTTATCGTTAAATTAATCCTTGCTAACTATTTTTACTTCTCTATTGATCAACGAAACATACCCTACAATATTTTCGAATGTCCATCAATCATTTACACGGCTAATCCGCATGAATTACTCATCCATCAACCTACCCAAGAATTTCTTGTTCCAGTTAAAGTGAATTTGAAGGTATCACCCAAAAATCTTCATCATTTAATCCCGAGAAAGGAATATTTTTTTCGTGTTTTTTTAATATTTTTTTCGTTTCAAAATTATACAATGTTTTAATATGATTGCGTATCGATATAAAGTTTGGCACGTGTGTAATAACGATCAACATAGTTTTTTATAATTTTATCGTGGAACATCAATGCTAGTATAAATTACGTACTTTAACCTAATACATGTAGTGAGACGATCAGACGCGATTTGATATGAAAACGAGACTTGTATTCATATATATAGAATAATGCAAAATACGTAAGTAGTAATACTTTTATCAAAAGAAAAAAAAATACCCCTTTCATTTCAAATTAAATATAATGATTTGATCCGATACGAGATTCGTTATGTATGTTAAATTTTTTTTGAATTCGATGAAAAAATTATTTTTAAATAATAATAAGGTTTGCTGTAACAACGATGAAGGTGTTAGTCGTGTGTACTATAACAGTTTGATATTTCTTTATGTTATAAATAATATGGTAGGAAAAAAATACTATCTTTTACTAGCTCTGTTCATAAATACAAAATCATGGGATGAGATTTTTTTTATTTTTTTTTTGAGAAAACATCCAATTACATACTAATTTTCACTACTCTCTTCACAAATTACAAAAATCAGAGATAGCTTCGGATAGAAAGTCATCCCATGAACCCAGGTAAGTGACACTCAGAAGCATATTTCACAATTACGTGCGCTGTGACATTGGTTTCTCGAGGCATCCAAAAGTAACTGAAAACAATAAAATAGTTTACCAATAACAAGCGATCCTCTATTATTCCACCGACATCCGACAAATCCGTATTTTTTTCTTTTTTTTTTTTTTTCCTTTTTTGAAGCATGTTACAGACTATCCGACAATCACCTTCAATTGAGATGAGATTTTATGTGTCTAAATTTGTTTACGAAATTTAATGAAAAAATATAATTTTTTTAGTTGTAGTGAACTTTACTGTAAAAGGGTTAATGGAGGATAATATAACGACTTAATATTCTTTATGATAAAAAGATTTTCAAAAAACAAAGGAACAACGCATATATTTTGGAACAGTCCAATAAAGATAATATTGCAAATAATATGGGACGGAGGGAATACATTATTATATATTTCATCTATTTCATATTATTTGTAACACTTTTTCTTGTATTGTTTCAAAATGATGATGTTTTTTTAATCAGGTTTTAATCGCAATCGTTGATTTTAAAATTTAATTATTTAACTACACATATCTCAGTATGTGATAAAGAACCAATCATCAAACCCTGAATAATTTTTTTGTATCTTTAAATGTGGGATGAATTACCTAAATATACAAAACTTAAAAAATAATTCAAAAACATACAAAACCTAAAACACTAACTGATCTCCCTCGTCCTACTCCTCCTCCTCTTCTTCTCTCTCCGCCACGACCACCACCACCACTCCTTAGCGGCCGACCACCACCACCTTTGGCCATCTTCGCCTTCAACCACCATCACCTTTGACCTTCACCTCCTCCGCTGCTTGATAGTGGGAATTTGATTGTTGCACGAAAGGTGTTCGACGAAGTGATCGAGGGAGAGAGCATTGTTGTTTGGCAGAGTTTCTAATGATCGATCTCTATCTTTGATCCCTTACCGTGTGGCCATTGATGGTATGCTGATCAGCAAGCACATAATGAACAACTCACGGATCAGAAAACAAGGCCAACTGGAAGCTGTGAGCCCGATCTGTGACGATTTTTGATGTAAAAGTCCACAATGCACTTATTTTATATCACTTCATCTTCTCCATTATTTTTTTTTTTTCATCTTTTCGAATTCAACAAAGTCAATGATTTCATTAATAATCGTGTCAATTTAACTTTTTATAATTTATTTGGGACCGAACAAATATGCTTTTGGAATTTTTTAATCCGTGTGTATCTTATTGTCATTATTGTTGAAAAATTATATGTTAGGGTTATTTTGCGTCTAATGTGTAAACCAAAAATATCAAAATAATAGCAATAAAAAATACTACTCGTACTAATAAATCAACACAATTTCATGATGGGAATTGATAAATACAAGACACAAATTGATATTGTGAAGACTAATTATGAGAGAGGGGAAACTTTGTCATGAAAAATAATGTGAGAGAATGGTCTTGGAAGTATCAAATTATTCCTTAGAAGAATCAATTCCCTTTCATGATGCTATAAATAAAACTAAGGCCTAAGGGCAGTGTAATCCATCACTGGAATTATACGACCAACGATGTACAAGCTGAAAAGCCATATCCCGGTAGTAGACCCTTTCAAATTGAGAGCGAAGGGGGTCGAAATTGTGAAGCTGGTACATTGCTTCCTTCATCATTGTTCGCATGGTGAACCGATATACACGTATTCCCGCCATTATGTAAACAATATCACTATCATCGTGATGAAAGGCTATCACGCATACATGGACAGCATTCCGATTTAAACGGGGGGTTTTCGTGTTGATGATCCGAAGCACGTGATCCCAAAAGATATCAAGCAGGGAAACCTTGAAGGCCAAGCGCCAAGTTCCCTTATCATAGTCTCCAAGTTACGCTGGAGCATCAGGATTGCCATATTCGTTCTCGCGCAAAGATAGTTCTGCCACTTGAAGACAGCTTCCACTAATCTCAAAACAATGGGGTGCAGTTCCTCTAGGACCAGAACCAGCCCAAGGTAGGTCAATTATCCTGGAGAACTTCTCACGATCCTTGAATGGATCAAACACGAAGAGACCATCCAAAGTCAGCATATGCAGCTTATCCTTGTACGCAAGAAGGCGACTCCCATATACAAACGGAATCAGCTTGCAAGGGTGCGGAGTAATGTAGGATGTGCTCCAACAACCAGTCTCCGAGCAGAAAATAAGGAGACATTAAACTTTAAACCAGAATCATTGTAAACATAGACCTTAATACGCACCACTGCGTACCTAGAAAGAGTCAAGCTGCCATAGCTTCCACCAGAGCTAACAGAAAAAGAAGCACCCACCCCTTTTTCTTCACCCAAAAATCCAACAATATTGTCAAATTCAGAGTAGCCGTAAGCAGCTTGGGCAGGAGGCAATTCCACAAATTGCCTAGATACCACATTGCATATATAATAGCGAACGACTGATGACTTCAATGATGGATTCCCTAGTTTGCCAGCAAAAGAGAACAACAGATTGTCGCAAGTAGCTTCAAGCTTAGTGAAGTTTAATGTGCGTTGAAGCTCCTCTACTACGTTTTCCTCATTGGTACGTTGGGGATAAAAGGGAAGAAAGCTAAGATCGAAGTCGTTCTGTTTGTATGCTTCAGACAAAAAAAGGATGGTCAGAAAATACCTGGAAGCATCGAGAACCTATTCCAGCATACTTTATTTCATGCTGGAACATGAGGGTGAATGAAGGTGTAGACAGTAATAATCGGAGATGAGAGAGCAACAGTACTTGCACAAAGATTTGCACCTGAAGGTGGATTTTACAGGAAGACGGACAAGGATCTCGAGGAGCAGGACATCAGGCAAATCTGTCAAAGAGAAGGTAGAGGCAGAGGAAGGCAATGGTGGCCCCACAGAACCCGAAGGTCCTTCAGCTGATTCACTCATGGGAACAGAAGTCCATCACCGCCTCTCAGTCTTTTGGTGTCCCCTGTAGAGCTTGGAGACAGAGATCCATTGCAGCTTGGAGGAATTGACCCCTTTCCATGATTTCCTTCACTCGTGCAGTTCCCTTCGCTGTTTTCTTTGGAAAAGCAAGGGTACTTCTTTCACGGCAACCGATAGAAATAAGAAGGATGAATAAATCAGCTGCTGCATATTTATTAAGAAAAATAAGGATTACGTCATAGATATGAAGTAACCTTATGAAATAAATCAACCTAAAATATGCTACAAAGAAAGAATTGAATCCAGTCATTATGAACACCAGGCATAGAAGCATTCTAACATACACACAATTATTCAATTATTCAGAAATTCAGATAAGTTCAAAAAGCACGAACTAGTCGACTACTCATATAGGAAACATGAAGATGATAATGAAAGAAATCGTGCAATACGAGAAGATGAAGATGTCCTGGTCTCCATTGTGAACATGAAGATGGAAAAATTGGAGACTCTCCAAAGGTGTGCTCAAACGTAGTTTTTTGGGGTTTGAAGGTAAATCACCATTGTAGAACCCAGCTGGAACTCTACTACACTTAAATATGAAAAGTAACAACACAGATGCCTCGTATTCTTAACTACTAATACAACAACACAGGTATTTCCAAAATTGGCACGGTGAGATATAAGCAAGGTTTACTATACATCTAAAAATTCATGCATCATGTTTGGAAAATAACTGAATAGGGTTAGTGAATCACGATTCCATACATCTCCTCGCTGCCGGAATATGATTCAAGCCAAAATCAATAACAAGGCAGTGAAATATATGAATTACCTCTCAGCTAAAGCAAATACCACGGAAATCGAAGAAGGAAATGACAGAGTTGGAATCCTGCTAATTAGATGGTGTGGAATCTTCAGTGGGTTTTGATTCGTTATTGCTTTTCTCTGCTATGCTATTGGTTGAAATAGAGAGTAAGGAAATACTTATAGGTCTCGTAGTGATCACAACATGGAGATTAAAGACTCTTATATAAAGGTATATTTTTCTCTTTTTTTGGGATTATTATTTATTAGTCTGAAAACATCTTAAAAAAATAATCCCCTTTCAAGACGTGAACTAGATGCAGCCCACTCATCTTGTCAAGATATTGATCATGTCACCAATGACTGACAAGGATTTAAAACCCATCTTGACAATTGCGTTTATAATCCACTAAAAATCTTCAATTTGCTTCTCCCACATTCAATGTGTAAAAACACCTAAAAGTTGATTGACTATAACCAACTACATGCATAATGCAGACCCAGATATCAAAATCAAGCAGGCAGGTATTTAGGAAAAGAAAAAATTAGATTTGCTGCACCGAGAATCAAGCCATTGCAGGGTTCGAGCATGCAATGGTCTCTTGATCTACGATACTTGACTCGAAGGGATAAAAATATGCGATGAAAAATCAACTAACCTTGATGAGGTTAAGCTTGAGTTTCTTATATAGACTGTGGAGCGTTGGCGCAATCAATCCCATCCTTCTGCGCTACCTAAAATAAATACAGGCTAGGTCAGTTGAATAATCTACGAATACAGCTTGGGTAAATCACACGAATCAGTCACTAGAAGGTTGGAACATTCACTTCGGATAGGTTCTTGATCTTTGTTTCGCTGATGCCTGATGACAGAAGTCCGAGACATGCTTATCTGTTAGCACTCTGAAGACGACTTCTTCAGGATTAGCAACCTGAAGTGCAGGAAACTATATACAGCCTTTGTCAACCAAATTGCAGGGAACATAGGGCAAGCTGACTCGCCATAGTAAAGGCATAAGCAAACTTCATCCTCAAATGATGAAAATAAATAGCATCCTTAAAGGATCACAACAATCACGAACTCAAGCCCTAGGTGACGAAACTTATGATCCCGAAAGCATTTGCTACTCTCGCTGGGATTACATGGGCCATTTTCCATGCCTTCATCGTTTTTATGTCACGGAATAGATTCTGCATTTGGGGGACAAATTCAGCATCCTTAGATTTCCCCCCTCCAGGACTTGATTAGTCAACTCAGAATACATGAACCTTCCAACAACTTATATCTGGCTGTATCCCAAATCTTTGCACAATCCTTTCTCCTTCATCTGCCTGCGCACATCCAACACTTGATCCCACATACGAGCTGAAGCATATAGATTTGACAGCTGCACGTAATGGTCTATGTTATAAGGCTCCATTAAGAGGAGCTGTTTCGCGGCATATTCTCCCAGAGCTAAATGACGATGAAATTTGCAAGCGCTCAAGAGGGCTCCCCAGACAGTTAGACCCGGTTGAATAGGCATAGATGCTATAAAGCTGTACGCATCTTCTACATATCCTGCACGACCAAGAATATCAACAAGACAAGCATAATGCCGCTGGTGTGGTACGATTCCATAATCTTTCATACTGTGGAAAAAGTCCCAGCCCTCTGTTACAAGACAAGAATGTTTACAAGCTGTGAGGAGCCCAAGAAACGCAACATCATTTGGCCAGACTCCAGTGTGCCTCATTGCATAGAAAATTTCAATGGCTTCGCTGCCATGCCCGTGCAAAGCAAATCCCATGATCATAGCACTCCACATAACAACATCCTTATCGTCTGTTCGGTCGAAAACTGCTCTAGCCAAGTCCATGTTTCCGCACTTTATATACATGTCAACAAGGGCGGTATTGACAAATAAATCACTTCTGTAGCCAATGCTATTAATAAAGACATCGATCCATCTCGCTAACTCATGTGAACCGACTTGCGCACAAGCTGAAATAGCCGTACTAACAGTGATAGAATCAGGCTCCACGTTTTTCCCAATCATCTCCTTGAAAAGCTCAACAGCTTCTGCTGCATAACCATTCACAGTATATCCTGAAATCATGGCATTCCACAAGATCAAACTCGGTGTATCCATGAGATCAAATAGACGCTTAGCAACCATTGCTTCCCCGCATTTTGCATACAATGCTGTTAGCGCGATAAGCAAGTCCTCCTCCATCTCCAGGCCCATCTTAAATACACAACCATGGACAGATTTTCCTTGTTCCAAACCCTCAACATCAGTATATGCCTTTATCACACTCACTAAAGTGATCCAGTCAGGCCTCACATCCTCCTTCCTCATCTCTCCAAAAGTCCTCAGAGCCTCGATTGCATATCCATG